>CM038229.1:5293865-5367213 GCA_021442155.1 Cymbidium sinense | reverse complement strand
ATTATTCCGTGAAAAGATTTGACTTTGATGGTATCAATAGAACATGAGGAAATTAATTCATCAAAAGAGTTATTTCCAAGTTATCTTGCCGTAAGAAAGAGTTGCCGAGTTAATGCCCCAAAAAATTAGATTCCTTCCATTTGATTTTACAGAGTCTTTTCCAAATAGGAGAAGCGTTAGTTTTATAAGAGCAGTTCAATGGGTGCTTAGATAGGCAATATTTGTTTGTCATGAAGTTAGCCCAAAGGCTATTGTTGTTTCTAAAATTCCACCAGTTTATAAGAGAATGCGTTAATGGTGTCTTTGATAGATTTGCGCACCACCTTCCTCAGATGCCACGATTTTGTGCCAAGAAGGACCGTGTATTTTGAGGAAGAGGTATTAGACCCCAAAAAATTTGTTAATTAGCCTCTCAATTCTATTACAACAAAATTGGTTGGAACGATAGTTTGAATAAGATAAAGAGGCATCGAATTAAGGGTACTCTTAATCAGAGTTAACCTCCCTCCAAAGGATAGAAAATGATATTCCCAAGAGGAGATACGGTTGGATATTTTGTGGAGTAAATCGTCAAAAAGGTAAGATCTTTTATGTCCTTTGAACAGAGGAGTACCTAGATAATTGATCGAAAGATGATGTTGATGAAAGTTAGTGATCCTCGTTATCCGATTAATCCTATTATTGTTGATTTTATTAGCGTTATGAAGCAACATTTATTTTGTTAAGGAGAAGACCGCTTTCTTTGCCAAATTTTTTAAAGAATTTCATAATGGTTTTGACGCAGTATAGAAGCATTGCGAAAACGATAAAATCACAAGAAAGCAAAGATGAGTAATGGGAAATCCACCTTGAGTTTTGTAAATCATACTTGGTTTATTATAGAAAAGATCGCTCGCCCCCGGATAAATAATCTACATATAATAAAAGCAATGGCAATAATGGATCTCCTCGTAAGCCGTGTAGAAGTGAAGAAACCTCGATTCTCCATTAATGATAACCGAGAACCAAACATTAGTGATACAATTTTAATGATATGAATAAATTGCTTTGAGAATAAAAGTTGGAGTATAGAAACGAGGAATTCCCAAGAGAGTTTGTCAAAGGCTTTAGAAATGTCCAGTTTGAAAGCAATGTTACCGCCTCTAATAGGAACATCAATATCATGAATCATTTCTTGTGCTAAAAGGATATTATCAGCTATGGTTCTCCTTTAATGAAACCAGTTTGATTCGGGAGATAATGTTACATGAGGGTTGATACTTGTGATTATTTTGATATTAGCTTGTTAAAAAAAGGTGCATAGACTAATCGGTCTAAAGTCATTCCATTTTTCCTGGATGGTTGTTTTAGGGATAAGTATTATGGAGGTGCTAGAGAAGAATCTAGAATGGGGTTGCCATTGAAAAAGTCAATAACGGCTTCAAATCGACTTAATAATGGACCAACATTGGAAGAATATAGTAGTGTAGCCATCCCGAATCGAATCAATTCATGCTTTGGAGAACATTACTAATTTGATTCCGGAGACCTACAAAGAGAGATGTTTTGATCAGAAGTAATTTTTGAAGGAATCAGATGAGGGTTAGCAATAGGTTCCATGTTAATGTTGTTATTTAACAAATTTTGGAAATGATGGATAATCGAAGTCTTTAATATCATTTTATCCGATATCCAATTATCATTATTGTTTTAATTTTCTTAATCGAGTTTATAACTTTTCTTTTGTTGAAAAGCGGAAATATTTTGTGTTTCCGCCATCGAATATGTTTAGTAGCCTTTTGCCAATAAGTTTCCTCCATGTTTTGATATTTAATCAAGTTATCTCTAGTTGAGTTCATCATTTTATTAGGGTCTCAAACGCACCTTCTTCAAGAGAGCATACAAGATCTTCCATAGTTTTAAGATTTGCAAAATGTTTTTAAAATGATGTTTATTCCACGTTTGTTTTAATCTTTTAAGTTTAAGCCAAAATGGATCATGCCTTTAATGGAGTTATCGTGGTGAATAGGTGTCATTCAGTTAGTTGAAACAACATAAAGACATTATGTTGCAACCACATATTTTGGAAACAAAGGGGATGCGTATTGAAGTAGGGGTGTTTTCACGAATCAAGAGGGTGTGATCGATTGTTCTACTTAAATGTTCTACTAAGGTATGAGGCCATTGATCAATCCAAAGGTGGTTAACCAGGATACGATCGAGGTGTTGCCAAAGTCTAGAATTGTTCCACGTTGGAACCGAGAACCCTATATCAAGGTTACCGTAATCATATTAGCAAAATCTTCCATAGAATTAAGATTAGAGATGACCCTCCCTTCTTTCCAAGTAGAGAGGATGGTATTGAAATCACGCCAACCATCCGGTTGAGACGAGGAAGCTAAAGATCTTAAGTTATTCCATAGAATGTTCCTACCGGCTCTATTACAAGATGCATAAATAAAAGAGCACAACACGGTGAAAACACCCACAGAAATCTGAGCATTAATCAATTGTTATTGGTTGTCAAGGATATTGATGCTGATAGAATTATTCCAAAACAACCAAATTTTGTTGTTTATGTTGTGAGAAAAATTAGGGAAACATAGTGTTCTAACGGTAGCCGCAATCTTAGTAGAGTGGATAAGTGGTTCAGTGATAGTAAGGAGAGATATGTTATGAATGCGACAGAGGCTTCTAACGCGATTGCAAACTAGAGTAGTCCCAATACCACGAATGTTCCAAATGATGAAATTAATCATAATTGTTGGAATGGAAAGATTGATTGGATGAGAAAGAGGAGAAAGGAAATTATATTTGATGTAGGGTTGATGAAGATCTTGTGATTCTGGTTGCATTTTTAGAGTTATTTTTGGATTTGAATGATTTTTTTTGTTTAAAACAGAAAGGGTCTCGGTGTCCAAATTATCTCTCTCAAAAAGAGAGTAGTGTGATCCAAAGTTTCATTATTACGCAAGGAATCGTGATGGTAATTTCCCTTCTTCCATATCGAGAATGACCGATTAGTGCTATCATTTTGGCCATTCAAAGTGTTGGGGATGTAGGCATAGTTTCATCTTCTTTTTCTAGATTAATGGTTTGTTTTATTTTATTTTGTTGCTGATCCAAACTAAGATTTACAACCGAGGTGATGTTCCCAACCCTAAGTTCATCAGAATTTCTTTGTTTTGGGTCATTAGTTGCCGCATGTTACCAATGGGCATAGTAGTAGTATATTTTCTAAGTTCCCAAAACCAACTGTGTCATCAATGTCATTGTTCAACACGAATAGCCTCCTTTTGCAATTCAAATTGCTCTAGGTAAAGAGTTATTTTGTGGAGGATGATTATTTTGTTAGCTTTTGGCACATATGCCATTTTAGTTGGTTGTTCCTTAGTCACAAATAGTAGGAATAGGAAGATTGTTTTTTTTGAGATGTGGATGTAGATAAAACAACTGTGTGTTCATGCCCATGAATTTTGGTTGTGTACGTAAAGAGGGAAAGTTTTCAAATTCAACCTTTGATTATAACCCATTTTTCGATCCAATCCATTTCTTTTGGATGTTTTTTGTTATATCAACTTCAACAAGTATCCGAGCTACCGAGGGTCGGATCTCACCGTAGCTTGATCAATTTGAAGAGGCCCCAAAGATAGCCCCACAAAGAACAAAACCGATGCAACAAAGTGTATGATATTGGGCAAAAGCGAGCCAAATAGAACAATTGGTGATTCCTCTTTAATATCAAAACTAGGTGTCCACTTAAGAAGTCGATTTGGTTAAAAATGAAATAAGAATGACGTGCAAAAACTCTTGAATAATCCAAATCATTTGATAATTGAATTACATGCCTCGTCAATCAATCCCACGTAAAAAAAAGTGCGTGAGTTTCGTGACTATGAAAAAAGAGGATATTTTCTAAGTTCGCGTTTCAAGTTGAATTTACCCACCAACGAGAATTCAAATGGCTTAGCAAGAGTTTCACATCTCAATCAACACATTATTGGTGCATACCACCAAAATCGTAGACATTAGTTTGAAAGTATTGGGGAACCCAGAGAGCATCCTTGAAAGATTTAACAGAAGTCGTAGGTAAGGATACTGGATCGAGCATACCGGGGTGCGATTTGTCCAGAGCCAGCGCGGAAAAAGCCATTTCCGCCATCCGAAGAGAGGCGTTTTACATTACCAACTGGAGCAGGGGAGAGATCGATAACAAATCGCGGAAGAACAACGGTTGATTGCAGTCGGAAGCAAGGAAAACACGGGAGCCGCCAGGAACGCGCTAGGGTTAGGAGCGCGTTGTCGAGTAGTAATGAAAAAAAAAATATTAAGGCTCCCACTATTCCATATTTCACCTAAAAGATAGGGATTCCTTGTCCTTCCTCACTCACCCTTCAAATATATTTATACATATATTGATAGTTTTATTTAATTGACGGTTGGAATGAGACTTTACCAATGATTTTGGTCGACAAAATCTTCTTTATAATCGATTTCTCTCTGATTAAGAGAGGCCTCTCTTTTGAAGCTTGAAACCCTTTCAATGGCAGCTACTTAGTTTATGTGATCATTTCTTAAAGCCCAAAAGCTAGTTATCATAAGATTCCATGTATTTAATTAAGAGAGAGAGAGAGAGAGAGAGAGAGAGAGAGGTTTACAGTTGATATGACCCTGAGGATTCCTCTAGTCGAAGCACGAATCTTGATGCCGAAAGCAAGCTGATCAGAAATTGAAACTGGTCGAGATCGAGCACTTAGAATATCATTGGAAACTTTGATATATCAGTTAGATTCTTAAAAGCTCTCAAATATAGTATTTAGTCAAATCGAGCATCTCGGAGCCGCCCAACAAGCCAAAGATCTTACAATCCGACTTCATTTGAGCATTCAAATACACAAAATACATCATATGATCAAGGGAATCATCATGAGTCAGTCCATGGAGAGGAGTGGTTCGCTTTTGCATGTATTTACATGACGCCACTCCTCCAATCTATAAATAGCCTCATTCCTCATGGAGGGCCAAGTGAAGGAGAAGGCAAGCAAGAGAGAGGAGAGAGCTCTAAAGATCCTCCAAGCACAATCGTGCCACTGACGGTGTGACACCGCCACGGCCGCCGCCATCACCGCCATCGATCCTAGCCGTTATCACATTGCCGGATCATCACCGACCACTATCGTCGGCCATCATCGCCAACATCGTCAACTTCGTGCCAACATCGCTGTCAACATCATCGCCAACATTGTCTATTACTAGAATCAAGCATTTCATATACACTCGTAATCCGACGGAAGATCTTGTACTCTAAACAGATACATAGTGGAAGCTTTTATCGGGCTGCCCCATGGTTTTTTCCTCTTCGAGGTTTTCCACGTAAAAAATTTTAGAGTTTTATTGTTCACTCTTAAATAATTGTGTGTGTGGATTTCACAACGCTTTGGCTAAAACTTTACTCTACCACAACCGGTTTTCTAGCACGCAACAAATTAAGATTCCATATATTTAAATAAGAGAGAGAGAGAGAAAGAGAGAGAGAGAGACGTTTTTATGTGCTTTTTAGTCTACATTCGCTCCTTAGTCTATAATTTCATCTTGTTTATCAAAAAGCATTAGCTCAAATGGTAAACTCTTTGATTTTTAACCTAATGTTCTCATTTACTAATCGTAGTGGATGCAACTATTATGACTATATATCTAGGTTCAATGTAGATTTAATATTTATATTCAATCTTGTACTAAGAGTGTAAGTGAGCTAGCTCATACTTGGCTTGATAAATTGCTCATGAGCCAAGCTCGTGAGTTAACAAACCAAGCTTGAGCTAGCACAAACTCGACTCACTACCTCACAGATGACTTGTTTAAAAAATATTAACATAAAATATACTATATTCGAATTCAATAAGTGAGTATAAAATTTTAAAAATGTTTAAATTTTATATTAAATTTGTTATATCAAGTAATTTCTTATTATTTTTAAAATTCAACATTATTTTTATAATGTCATTAGAGGGTCATTTATATACATATATAGTTCTTATATATTTACATATCTAGCACCTAAACATACACATTTACTAAAATATAACATCCAAACTTTAGTATTATATCAAAAATAGTATCATCATTAATTATTTAAAATGAAATACACTTTGTTATACACAAGAAAAGAATTATTTTTATAAATATCAAGCTTCAAGTGTAAAATATGTAAATGATCTTTTTCATTCTAAATGAGCTAACTAAAACTCATAAAGTAATGCTTAAGTTCCAACTCAATTAATTAATCAAGTTGAAACTCAAGTCATGATTAACATTAAGCACACTAAATGTAAATTTAGAATAATTTTGTGTGCATATTATATATATATATATATATATATATATATATATATATATATTATATATATATATATATATATATATATATATATATATATATATATATATATATATATATATATCTATATATATATATATATCTATATATATATATATATATATATACACACAAATAATAGAATCTTAAAAACAAACCTTCAACTTTTTTGCCCATGTGATGCTCTCATGCATCATGTATTATCACTTAATACAATTAAACAATTATACATTCAAAAGTGCAATCATGACAAAGATATTATAATGAATATCTAATAATTTAAGGTCAGTTTTAGCTTATTTTTATTTTATATTTAAAGAAAAAGATAATTTTTTAATATATTTTCAATATTGTTATTTTTTATGAAAATATTTTTTTAATATTCTTAAAAAAATAACTATCACTAACAAATAAATTTTATTATAAATAAAAATATAAATAAAATAAAAAACACATGTTATACAACTATTAGAGAGAGAGAGATCTGAATCTCCAAGGATGGAGGGGGGAGTAATGAGAGAGAAAGAGAGAGAGAGAGAGAGAGAGATGAAATAAAATAAAATAAAATAAAAAATACATGTTATACAATTATTAGAGAGAGAGAGAATCTGAATCTCCAAGGATGGAGGGGGAATAATGAGAGAGAAAGAGAGAGAGAGAGAGAGATGAAATAAAATAAATTAAAAATAAAAATACATGTTATACAATTATTAGAGAGAGAGAGAATCTGAATCTCCAAGGATGGAGGGGAAGTAATGAGAGAGAAAGAGAGAGAGAGAGAGAGAGTGAAAGAAACAGCAAATGTGGGGCTTGATGAGCAATGTGGACGGTGAGGGAGGAAGAGGAGCCAGGCTTTTTACATAATGTCAGCGGCACGTTAGCAAAGAAGCAATTAATTACAGTTTATGCCACTCGCGCATGCTTTTGAGCACATAGGCAAGTAGACGGGTAGGTACGTTATAACACCTAGCTTCATTACTTGAACGAAATTACTTCTAAAAAAAATGAATAAAAACTTATCCCCAATTAAATAGAATGAAATTCAAGAAATTTAAAAAAATATTTTGTAATTTTATGGGGTATTATGATATATGATATGTTCTTTGTGAGTATTTTCAAAATAATTATAATATTTTTGGGATGAATCAATCTAAAGTTGTAGGGAGGATCAAAAATTAATTTTTCTTAAAATAACTTTTAAAAAAAATTAAGTTCAAATTAATATTAAATTTTAAGTTTATATTAATTTGATTATCATTAATTGGGATGTGGTTGCTAAATTAATGGATTTGATTGTTAATGTTTTGCATGTTTTTACTTGAATGATGAATCGAGTTGTTTAAAGATTAAAATTTTAGTAAAATAATTATAGATATTCTGAATTTGAATAATTAGAATCATTATTTTATATAATCAAATTCATGATTATAATAATTATATGGATTCATAATTATTATGATTTACTACTATTGTTTTTATCTTCCTATCTAAAGGGCTTTATAGCCTATAATTATAACCCTTAGCATTATAATAAATTTTGTATGATCGCATAAGTATCTATCTTATGTGATCTTATGATTTCTCTCTCTTTTTTTAATCTAATTATCTTTTTGAATTACGATATTTAAGAGTTCCAAATTGCTCAAAATCAATATAATGAAAGGAATTTTAGAAAATATATGAAGATAAAATAAATTTATCTTGTCCGGATCTTATGTCAACTCATCAAGAAGGTTTGTCGGAAGCATATCTGAATCCATGGAAGAGCTAATGCTGGATTTTGGCTTTTCACTTCTAAAGGGGTGTTCTTGAGAGAGTGAGGGAGTGAACCTTCTTTTCACCCAAGATAGGATGTGAAGAAAAATAAGAACCAACCCCTTAGAATGGGGATCATGACCCTATTTATACTTGAGTATATTTTATTTTATTTCATCCCATCATTAAAATAAAATAAAAAAATATCTAGTCTCTACACATGATAATTCCATACAAAATTAATAAGATGCCTCAAAAACCTATAATTAATTAATCTTTATTTGATCATAAAATTAATAGCTTAAAAATAAGATAGACCTAATGAATAATTAAATTTATCTGGAGCCCACATTCAAAATTCTCAATAATCTCAACTTGGGCCAAATATATATTTGACAATTATACATTATTAAATACTTTAAGAGCTCAATATTTGCTATCTTCAAATAGAGCATCTTTAAACAATGATCCATTAATAATATTGACATAGAATCGTGATCTTTGTTATAATTTTTTCGATAACAAGACACACCTGTGATCTCTAAATCAATATGATTAATGACATTGATCAAGTATGGATGTGTAGCATGAAAATTTCATATAATGTGATCATATATCATGTCAATTTCTAGCTGGTCCTATATTATAGCTCAAAATAGTTATAAATATGATTTCATTTATTTATGCTAAATTGTAATTGAAACTATATAACTTTATTTCAAAGTTTTAACTATAAGATAGTAACAATACTTTATTCTTATCACAAAAATATATTTATAATCATTGAACATCAAAAACAAAGTTTCACTATGTTAGCATATCATCAAATTAAATCATTCCCATACGAGCCACATGCTCATGAAATACTTTGGGTGGTAAACCTTTTTGTAAGTGGATCCGCAATAATAAAGTTTGTACTAATATGTTCAATAAATACTTAAGAACTCTGAACTCTTTTTTTTACAACAAGAAAATTTATGTCAATATGCTTTAATTTTGACAAACTCCTGTTGTTCTTTGAGTACAACTCAACAACTCTATTATCACAATTTATTTTTAATAGTTTCTCTATTCTATCAAAAATATTTAGCCTAGTGATAAAATTTTGCAGTCATATTCCTTGATTTGATGCCTCATAACAAGCTATAAATTATGCTTCATAATGGAAGAAACTATAAGTGATTATTTAGCACTTTTCAAGATATAGCTCCTCCAGCTAATAAGAAAATATAACTTGAAGTGGATCTTCTACTATCGATGCAACTAGCAAAATCAGAATCGGAGTACCCCACAATCTCCAAATGATCTGATCTCCTATATGTGAGCATAAAGTCTCTTGTTCTCTTCAGATACCTCATAACCCATTTTACTACTTTCCAATAATCCATTCCTGGGTTACTTAAATATCTGTCTAGCATTCCAACAATGTATGTAATATCCGGATGCATACAAACTTGAGCATACATAAGACTCCCTACCGTAGATGCATAAGAGATCTTTTCCATCTCTTTCCTTTCAAGTTCATTTCTTGGATATTGAAGCAAACTGAATTTATCACCTTTAACAATGGGTGTATCTACTGGTGCACAATTATTCATGGCAAATCAACTATGCATTTTATCGATATATGTCATTTGTGATAAACCAAGTATACCACGAACGATCTCATGAATTTATATACCCAACACAAAAGATGTATTCTGATGATCTTTAATTTCAAATTTATTTGAAAGAAATTTCTTTATTTCATGCAAAAGGCCTATTTCGCTCTGCTTATCAGAATATCATCAACTTATAGTACTATGAAGATGAATTTACTCCCACTGATTTTGTCATAAATGCATTGATCAATAATATTTTCTTTAAAACCAAATGAAGTAATCACATGATTAAATTTCTTATACCATTGACGGGAAGCTTGCCTTAAACCATAGATGGATTTTTAAAGTTGCATAACGTGTTGTGAATCGAAGATTGAAAATTCTTGGTTGTACCATATACATAGTTTCTTCAATGTCTTCATTGAGAAATGCAGTCTTTACATCCATTTGATGTAACTCTAAATCATAATATACTAATAGTGTCATAATGACTTTAAAAGAGTCTTTCGAAAAACTGGAGAGAATATCTCTTTATAATCAATGCCTTCATTTTGAGTAAAACTTTTAGCAACTAGACGTACTTTATATCTTTTGACATTGCCTTTTGAATCTCGTAGATTTTAAAAATACATTTACAACCAATGGGTTTTTTAACTAAAATTGATAAAAATCCAAAACATCATTGTCTTTCATTGATTTCATCTCATTCTAAATGGCTTCTATCCATTTATGGGAGTTGATATTTTGTTTGACTTAACTAAAAGAGATTAGATCATTTTCCAATCCAATGTCAAACTCATATTCTTGGAGACACATAATAATCATTCAAATTGCGATCTCCTCTCCTAGTGGATTTTCTTAATGACACTTCAATTTGAGGTTGTTATGATTCCTCATGAGTGGGAGTTAACTCAAAAATATTTTGATTATCTCAGTATTTACAACTTGAATAAAATCAAGTAAAATAATGTGATCATTTTCGTGTAATCAGAAAGAATAATAAATTGCTCTTCAAATATAAAATTCATAGTTTATTACTCCCATCATATTCAACTTCCTCAATAAATTTAGCATTGCCTCACTCTCAAAAAAAAAGATTTATTTGAAGAGTCATAAAACTTAAAACCCTTCGACCTTTCTAAGTATACAACAAAATTGCAGCTAATAGTTCTTGAGTCTAACTTTCTTTCATTAGGCGTATATGGTCTAGCTTCAGCTAGGAATCCCCATACATGAAGATGCCTAATATTAGGCTTCTTACCAATCCATAATTCATACAGGATTTTAGTTACTTCTTTACTTGGAACTCTATTATTAAGGATGTAAACTGCAGTCTTTAAAGCTTCTCCCCAAAGTGATTATAGTAAGGAAGAATGATTTATCATACTTCTAACCATAACAATAAGATTCAAATTTTGTCTCTCAGCTACACTATTTTGACTTAGAGTCCCTATCATGGTGTATTGAAAATAATGCCACATTCTGCTAAATATTTGGCAAAACGGCCTGGACGTTGTTCACCTGATCCATCATATCTACTAAAGTACTCACCACCACAGTCAGATTTGATAACTTTTATTTTCTTTCCAAGTTGATTTTCAACTTCAGCCTCAAAATTTTTTGAATACGTACAGTGATCGTGACTTCTCATAAATCAAGTATAAGCACCCATAACGAGAATAATTGTCTATGAAAGTAATAAAATATTGTTGACCATTCTAAGTAGTTGTGGAGAATGGACCAAAAATATCTATATGAATTAATTCTAAGATGCTTAAACTTCTATTAACACCAATTTTCTTGATATTTGTTTGTTTTCCCTTAATACATTCTATACAAAATTTCTTATTTGAAAAATCAAGGGAATCAAGAATTCTTTCTAACACAAGTCTTTCAATTTTTTGTTTAGAAATATATCCTAAATGCTTATAACATATATGAATTCACATTCATTAATTTTTGCTCTATATCAAAACTACATGTAAAGTTTCATTAATTTGTGAAGCATAAGTGTCTAATTTATATAGATTATCAATCAAAACCAAGACTTCAATATTTTGAATATTGAAAGAAACTAAATTTTTTTATTTCCAAATGAACAAGAATAACCGATTTGTCCAAACATGAAATATAAATTAAATTTTGGCTGACGACATAAAAAAGTCTCATATAAATTCAAAATACAACCAGATTCTAGATGTAATCTACATAATCATATTACTTCAACAGGAGCTTTATTGGCATTTCCCACATAGATGAATCTTTCAAAGATCGCATTCGCCTCCTTAGATAACCCATTTTCACGAGCCAATTTGCATACTTGAGATAATTCTTCTTCACATGACGAGCCTTCTTGCAAAAGAAATATGTAACAAAGATTATCTTATTTCTTTTGCACCTTATGTCAGAAGTCCATTTGTCTCAGCTCCTTTGCCTTTATAAGTCATTTTTCTTTTAGTAACAATGTAATGAGAGGAAGTAGCTAAGTGAGCACTTTTATTTTGTCATGTTTAGATATCTCTTCCACACAATTGAGCAATGAGCTCATTAAGAGTATATTTTTCCTTTTGAGTATTATTATTTATCTTAAAAGATTAAATTGTGAAGAGAGAACAAAACTAAGTGCACAAGAATGATATCAGACATCTCTAATTTTAGAGCTCTCAGTCTAGTCACAAAATTAGACATCTTTATAATGTACTCCCTTGTGTTTCCATTGCTTTTATACCACATTGAAACGAGTTTACTAAAAATTGTACTCGCTTCGACCTTTTCAAAACTAACAAAATAATTTGCTATTTAGCTTAGAAACCTTTTAGCACATTCTTCTTCAGACATTGCACCTCTTATGATTTATGGAATGAAATGTTTCATGATCATAAGACTCATGCAATTAGAACACTCCCACATTTCAAAGTTAGCCATTTGTTCTATAGTACTTTTTGTAGTAAGGGTGGGAGGACATTCAGTCCGGATCACATAGTTAAGATCCATACACCCAAGAACAATGGTGATATGCTCTTTCCATTTCTTAAAGTTAGTGTCATTGAGCACTATAATATTATTCAAATTGACAGGTATAGAAGAAAAATTCATTGAAAAAAATAATAAATAATACTCACAATTAACAATATTATCATTTCTGCATATATAATGTAAATAAAATATCAACAAAATACATGCTTGAAATGATATGTTCAAAAAGATGGGCACATATAAGATATTGGTGAAAATATTTTTATATCTGCCTTCATCTATTCCCTTCTAAAAAAGGAGAGGATAAATAAAAAGAGATATAAAATGCCTTTTGGTTTCCATGATCCAGATATTCTTATTAGGACGGGTATGACATTGAGGAGAGGTGTACTATCTCAAATAGACCCTACAATAGACATAATCATCTCAATAAGGACTCCTAAGGACTATGGGTCTTCGGAATGTACCAAAGATTCTTCCCCTACTTTATATGGAAAAGTATAGCATGGCTTATTTTAAACTGGTTTCGTTAAGTTCCCTACAGGGGCAAGCCCCCATAGTTAATTACATCATAAGGAATGGGATTCCTTAGGAATACTCGATTAAGGTAAATGATCATTCCCAAGATTTTGAAAAGGTAGGACTATCAATCGATTGGTTTATTATTTGAAAGCGAGATCGATCAAGAAGAGAGAGTTCTTCAAGCCAAATGAAAATAAGTAGCGGATGCTTAAGATACTAGGAAGCCTAATAACCCCCTCCCCTCCCCAAGACTACCCTATGGTTGGGCTTTATATTTTTGAAATTGAATTAATGTGTTTAAGTTGAACTTTTATTAGAATGCTAGGGCTTATAGTTCCCTGATACAAGGCCACAAAAATGTCCAAGAGGTGAGAATTTATACTGTAGCTTGCAAGGGAAGTGGCAACCTCGTAACTCTATGGATTTCAGGAGGGCCAAAAAGCATGACCTAAATCTAAGGATAAACCACCGGACTATTGGACTTACAATCGCCTAGGGGTGACTGTCAACTAACTCCTCCTACTGTTTTAAAAAAATGTAGGCAAGTCATATGTTTATGCAAGATAGTAAGGTTGTTATTTATTTAGAATGAGACTAAGTCCTTAAACACACTCCAAAAGATATTATATCATGTAGGGCATGAATTCATGACTTAAATCTAATGCAAATTTTTTATATATTTTATTTTCATTTGGGCAACCATTTAACTCAGGCTATATGATTCTTTATGCCTAATGTTTGAGAAATTAGATTATGGGCCAAAATCAGCAAGATAAGGAGGTGTATTTCCACCATGCCTCTCACAGGTCAAGCCAAGTTCTTTGGCAAAGGTGGAAGCCCTCCAATCAAGAGTGAAATAATATGATTTTATCAATGAAGTTAGAAAAGAAAGTAATCATCCAGCTAAGAGGTCGCTAATTCTTTTATCTTGATTTTAACTTAGGCTTTAAGTGGGGTATGAGTTGTTTATTTTAAAATTTGAATTGATTAATTTGATAGAAGATTTATTTTTTTTTCTAAGAGCTTAATCGTTATCCATGCCATACATCAAGAAAGGAAGAAATTAGGAAAAATATGCCATTTCTAATGCACAAGCTAAACAAAACATCAAATATTTTATAAAGCTAACGCAAAATAATAAAAAGTCATTTGTGGTAAGGCACCACCGCACAAACCTAAAAATAAATTAGGTGGCCGAGCTCTACCCTCATACAACCAATTATAAATGAATCAATTACAATTAAGCAAGGAATTCGCTATGGGGTCTTCATTCTTCATTTCTTCTTTATTCTTTATTCTTTCTTCTTTGGTTTTCCTTTTGGATGGTTGGAATGTGTTTGCTAAAGGCTTCATATGGTACATAAGATGAAATCTTATGACCAATGCTCATCCTAATCCCCATAACAATCATTCCAAAATCCTAATTGTAAAATTACATGAAAACAAAAGTAAATTTAACTAACACCGCAAAAATAGATTAGCTAAACAAACCATACAAATCCCAAGCATGTATATTGGACTTAGCATCCCACACATGGGCAACCAAATCCATCTAGCCTATTTGGATTATTCTTTGGGGTATAAACACCTGCACAACAAAAGCATTTATATTTTTATTATTACAACACCCCTTAAGCACAATCCCCTGCAGAAAATAATTATCAGACTAAACGTCCTACTATTCATTCTACACACATTCGCCCAAACATCCAAACTAAACTATTACATCATAAATAAAAGCAAACATAAAACCATGCACTGCTCTAACCTAAAGCTAGAAATGATGGCTTAGTCTAATGTGTGTGCCATTTAAGATTTGTGTGGTATGCTTAGCTATGGCTTTAAGATTTAAATTTTCTAAGTATGAAAAATATTCAACTTAGAGGGTGGTTTCATTTAAGTTATTTAATTGATTTAGGTTGATTTTATTTAATGATTTGTTTAGGTTCGAATAAACCTACAAATAATTACTAACTTGTAAAGAGAGGAAAAAGATTAAGTAAAATTCTAAAGTAGATTCATTTTGATTTTGATTTGCTAATATTTTCTTATGTGTTTTAGTTAATCTAAGTTTAGAATAACTCTAAACAACCTATTCAAATGAAAAGGCATTTTAAGATTAAGTAAAGTAAAATAATATCACATAACACATACCATTTCTTTCTCAACATATATAACATGTATATGAATAAATCCTAAGCATATCTATACATACAAATAGAAATGTTTAGCACACTTCATGACGAATGCTAAGAAATATTACTTAAGAAATTTTGAATTCTTTATGATGCATGATTTTCAATAAGAAAAGGGTTATTCTTTTATCATTTATTCATATGCACATGTGTATGTATGAAAGACATAAGTGAGTACGACGTCATTGTTAGCACCAGGGTTGTAATGTACAAGACCTACTTAGTGCTACTTAAAGCCTCGCAATCCCGGGATTGTCCATATTAATATACCACTTTCCTTAAATACATATGCATGTGCAAAAGAGATAAATGGAAAAAGAAAGATGCAAAGTTTATGTTTATTTAATTTTTGGTTTGTTTATATAATTTATGTGTGTAAATGTAAAGATCCTTCTTAAGTTATAACATGGAAGATGATAAGAGTAGATTTTAAGCAAGTGTTATATTCTTTTAAAAGAACTATATACTCAGCAAATCTTATTCAAATCCATGTTAAGAGGAAAGAAAGGAAGCAAACATAAGACACATTTTTATATTCACATGCAAACTTAAAAATTAACACAAAAAGAGAAATGTTAACAATAAGATTAATTATAATACTAAAATATAAATTTGATATATCTCTTTAAAATTTATAAATCAAACACAAATCTAACCTTATCCCCTCTGAGGGAAGTAGCTAACCTAACTTTATCAAGTTAAAGTATATATACAATCAAATTAATTGACTCAGACTCAGTGAGAAGACTCCAACAACACTAAAATCTAATCAAATCGAGCTCAAATGAGCTCCAATCAAGCCTAAAAGTTAAATATGAAAACTTCAAAATACATACTAGATGATCAAATGACTTTCAAATTTGACGGTTATATAATCGAGTCCATGGACAATCCAACGAGCCTAAGATCACTCAAATCAAAGATCGTTCGAATGGTCAAATCACCAAAAAAATTTAGTTATGATCAAATGAATAGAGTATTGGAGGGGGAGGAGCTAGAACCAAACATAGGAGAAAGTTGAGTGAGAGCTAAAAATTCGAAGTTCATTATCACCAAGTTCATTATCACCAGTGTCGCTGTCGAATGCTATCTATTATCGTTCGTAATAGCCACCAACAACTGTCACAGTCCAACCATTAATGTATAGTTGTTATAACTTGATTCAGAAATTTTCATTGTCAGGATTTCTCACATATAATCTTGTAATCCCGTTATCGAATGACTTAAACTTTGTACTTCAAAACAGATATAGTGGAGCATTTTTACTGGGCTACGTCTGAAGATTTTTTCCCATCTTTCTGGATTTTTTAACATAAAAATTCAGAAATTTTTTAGTCTACTTTCAACTAATGATGTGTGTACTGGATTTCTATACAAAGCTAAGATATGTAATTTTATTCTATTGTTATTTCTTTCCACACAACAAGACTTAAAATAATGCTAACAATAATAATCTACTAAAAAAAATATTTCATAATATGTATTAAGAGAAGGAACAGCGACGACAGAATCATTTATTTATTTACATTTTTTCTATAATGGCATTGTGGGTAACTATGCATTTAGTGGCAAATGGCAAACTTAAAAATCAACGCAAAAAAATGTTAATAATAAGATTAATTATAATACTAAAAATATAAACTTAATCAATATAATCTTATTTAAAAATAGTGCTAACAATAATAACCTAGACCCTAAAAAAATATTTTAAATAGGACAAAACTATGATATATTAAATATTTATATCGCATAAAATAATATAAGCTACACATTGAAATAATTAAATTCATCAAAACTAAACTGTCAGATAACTCGATCAACAAAAATAATAAAACTAATGCAAAAAATTAAAAATATATATATATATATATATATAATAAATAAATAAAAACAAAACTTAGATTTGTTTTTAAATAATAATAATAATAATAATAGATTCCTACGATCAACATGAAGAAAAATAATTCACATTTTTATTTTATTTTAATTACTTTAATTTTTTTGGTTAATTTTTTTAAAATTTTAAAATAAGCCTGATCGTCTGTTCAACTGTCAACTAGGCTTATTATTATTATTTTTTGTTTCTAATTATCTACTTAAAATTTTAATTATACCAATTTAAAAAATTTAGCCTTTTTCTTTCACGGACAAAGTATAGAAAAACCTTTAATAATTTTTTTTATAATCCACATATCAACAATACAGTATAAATATAACATAACTTTCGAGGAATTATAACATAATACAATCATTTAGGATACATATATGATAGCTTTTTTGCTATTTTTAAAAAAGTTTGGGAGGAAAAGTTATTTTTAAGAAGAAATTTAAAATGATGACTCTCGAAATTAATTTCCCAGAGTATCTTTAAAAAAATTATTTCTTTCCCAAATGGACCCTCCGTTTGGTTGATAAGGATTTAAAATTATTGATAAGGTCATCAATTTGAATTCCACCTACACTATAACATAACCTCATCTTATGAACTTAAGTGAGAAAAAAAAACTATCACAACTCTTTAAGATTGTTATAGGGAACTTATGTTATTGAAAGTTGATGAGAACATAGCTCAAGTTAAGTGCCAAGGCACGATATCAATACTCATATTGTTATTCAAAAATAACTATCGACAATGATAACTTAGATCAAAGAGATTCTAATGAGATTATTGATAGCACAAGGAATGATTGGAGCAAGTTCATCTTGAGAAGAAGATGATGAGACAAACTTTTCAATATTGTAATGAATAAAATGAGCAACTCAGATTAGGACAAGAGGAATTTAGGTTAATTGTGTCTTTTGAATTGATTTCATTGATGCTCTAAATGCAGGGCCTGGGTGTTCTTCTCTTGGATATGGTGCAATGCACCAATTGGGGCCATTCAGAGTTAATAGTGATGGAAAAACTCTTTATGTGAATGAGGGTGCTTGGAATAATGGTGAGTATGAAATATATGAATTTACTTATGTTGATATATAGGATAATTATTTAATAAAGTTTTTTGCCTTTTTTTTTGCTAAACTTAAGAATCAAACTAAATAAAATAAATAAATAATTATTAATTAATATAAATTATTTCAAAAGTTTGAGAAATTATATTAATTGTTGAGTTGTTTGACTCCATAACACATATGGCTTTTTGTTCTACTATTAACATATATTGGTTTTTTTATGATTGTTGATAATTTTAAATAGGGGCATTTACATAGATACCACAAAATTATTATATATTTATACATATTAAAAGTATTAATATTTATATACATAGCACTCAACTATTTAATATTATATCAAAATATCACTTATTGTCATGAGCCAAATCACAAATATTTAAGGGAGTAGTAATTCTCTTATAGGAGATGAACAGATTAGTCATTTTATGCTTTCTAAAAATTATTTTATCTTTTACTTTTGCTATAATATGTAAATTTACCCCTATTGAGAAGAGAGGTTAGTTTCTCTTGTTTATTGCCATTTTAAAAGTGATAGGTCTTTTCATATATAGATAAAGTATTAGAAATAAAACTACTAAACTTTACGTATTAGATGTATAAATATATAAAAATTATGCATGGAAATCTTCATTTTAAATTTTAAGTTCAAGAATATTACTTATAATTGACATATAATACAAAATTCTTTTCTTTTTATGACTTTGTTTTCTTATAAAGTGGCAAATGTGATCTTCCTCGAATCGGTCGGCTTCTCCTACACAAACACAAGCTCAGACTTCCATAATCTGACAAGAGCATGACAGACCTACACCTTCTTGATCAATTGGTTAGAGAGATTTCAGACAAGAATAGAGATTTATTCATAACTGGTGAGGGCTATGCCAACCATTTCATCCCTGAACTCGTCAGCCTCATCATTAAGAACAATGCAGCCAAAAAGAACACAATCATCCAACTGAAAGGCATTGCTGTAAGTAAAGTTCATCAACTTAACATTTAAGTATCAAAATTTCGAGCATAAATGAGCCAAGTTGGAGTGAGCTTACAGTGTGGAGGATTCATTTTGCTCAAATTTTCATTTGTTCAAAAGTATTTGGTCTTTAAACTTGTTTGAATCATTCAAATTTGAGCCAAAGAAGACGTGCATATTTCAAACTATTGAAAATAAATAAAGAAATATAAAAAAATGAGCCGAACATGATCGAATAAAACTATTTTTTTGTTCATCTCTTAAGTAAATGATCTTGAAATAATCATAAATATCGCTCGTTAAAGAATGAATCAACACGAGCTTTTAGAATTAAATATGAGTTCATGAACAAATAGTTTTCTAATATCCCTAATCAAAACGCTACTAACAAAGGTAGATTTCACAGATGGGGAATGCTTATGTCGACGCAGATTCACTTCTGTATACAATTTATAATTACTTGTGGACTCATGCCTTGATAGCTGATGAAACCTATAACAACATTCAATCAAACTGCAATTTTTCCTCATCTTTCAATGCTACTGCTTGTAATGAGACTATTGATGAAGCCGTAAATGAGGTTGGAAATATTGATATATATGATATTTATGCTCCTATCTGTAGTGGATCTTCTTCAAATATAAAGCCTGTTAAGTTCTTAACTTCTCTTCTAAATTCTTCAAATTTTGATATCAGAATATTAAAAATACAAATTAAATAAAAAAATTAATTTTGATTATGACAGTCAGTTCAGCCAGATCCTTGTGCTTATGACTATGTTAAAACCTATCTGAATCTTCTAGAGGTGCAGAAAGTGCTCCATGTAAATGTTCATTTATCATATCCTTGGACTTCTTGTAGGTAATTTTGTAAAATTAAATTTTTATTCAAATTAAATCTATACATTTATTTAATATCATTTTTAATGTCATAATTTTTTTACACAGATAATGATTGAAAGGTGGAATGATTCACACAGTGCTTCCAACTATTCAGAACTAATGGCTCCGAGAGTGTGGTTTTTGGTGTTTTCTTAAGTCATTTACATCGTTTTAAATATTTTTTTCTCTTTTCAATTATATCAACTTCTCTCTCTCTCTCTCTCTCTCTCTCTCTCTCTCTCTCTCGGTGGGGGATCAAGATTGAGGTGTCGTGACTTCACCGTGTGTATTCGATCGAAATGCTAAAGCTTCCAGTTGAATCACGTGGAAGGCATGGTATACTAATGATCGTGAAATATATGAATTTTTTATTCTATAATATTCAATTATGATTTATTTTTTTGTGAAATAATTATATTAATGAAATATTTACTTTGTATTATGATAGGTGGGAGGATATGTGATTGGTCATAAGGACCGACATTAGCTATGAGAGGACATTTGGTGCCAAGCTATCACTGAAAGAGCAACCTATGTGCGCTTGTATTGTGTCAAATTGGAGAAAATTATGAAATATTTTGAAGATATATTTTCATGAAGCAAGATATAGTGATATTATTACCATTTATCTTATGGGACCATATATATGGATTGATCATGAGTGTTAAGAAGTTAGAAATAACCTTCAAGAATGAGTTATTGAATCATGAAGCTAAGACCATAATTTTTAATTTTAGAAAATGAAATGAAAGAGATGAGTCTTCTTAAGTTTAGTTGAAGTATGAACCAAGTAACTCTACCAATTTGTTCTTAATCCGAATCTTACTCGTAAGATTTAACAAAGAAAAGATAGAGAGTTAGAAAGAGAATGAGAATAATTTAGTATATTTATGAGTGGGCATAAGATTTAAGTTCTAATGATTAAGTTAACTAGCTGTGGTGAGTTGTCAAATTGATGAGTCGATGAGTTCGCAACTTGATAAGCCAACTCGTCGACTCGATGAGTTCCTAAATTTATACTCGAGTTAGCTTGGTTCAAATCTAGGCTATATACCACATTTGGGTGAACATAATTGGCATCCTTGACATGAATAAGTGAGACTAAATCAATATGAAGGTTTCATTTAGTTGTCTATAAATAGAAAAATATCTTGAAAGTATGTGAGACTTTATATTTAGTTCGATATCAAATAGTCAAATTTTTTGTTGGTCTTAGCTTCGTGGATTTGTACAAGGAGATAACTACTTGAAAGAAATGAAAATGCTATTAAAAAACTTTTATTTAGTGTGAGGGAGATATAGCCATAAAAGCTATATTTGGATCCTCATCTTCTTCAAATGCATATATGCATTAAGATTGGTGTAACATCTATTCATAAATGAATATAAATCTATGATTTTGTTTTTGTGTGTGTATCAGTTATTTAATTTTTGTGAATCTAATGTAGTATAGTCACTATTCTATTAGCATATTATTTAAAAATATGTTAACTACTTTAAAAATGGTGAAAATATGATAAAAAAATGTATTTAACAAGTTGCTTTTTAATAAAGTAATAAAAAATAATACTAAAATTCACTACTGAACTATATGCTATTTTAAATAATATATAATAAATCATAAAGCATGTGACTCAAAATTATGATTTTAAAGAAACTCCTCTAATCGAGGGACTATAGATCTTTTACATATTTAGCTATATTTTAAATAATTTATGATTATAACTCAAATTTATAATAGTGCCAACCTTTAAATTGTGTGATTATAACTGAAATTTTATTTAATTTATAATAATTTAATGGATAATTTAAATAGATAATTTAATAATGATTTATGCTAATCTCTAATAATTAATTAATTGATATATTTAAAACAAATTTTATAGTTAAACATCATAAGAATAAGTTTGAGAAGCATTACAATGAGGTTGCACAGCTAATAAGCTATCTAGCATTTGTCCATGATATATATATATATATATATATATATATATATATATATATATATATATATATATATATATATATATATATATATATATATATATATATATATAAAGAGAGAGAGAGAGAGAGAGAGAGAGAGAGAGAGAGAGAGAGAGAGAGAGACCTAAGATGCATCGGCAAACTCAATCAATTATACGAGAAAATATTTATTTGTATTATCTACTTACTAAATCACTCTCCTTAAAGAACGGTGAATGGAAAGTCTCTCCCAGAAACATGAAGTGGAAAAGAAGCTATAAATTTTTATTCTCGAGTTCTATAGAAGTGCAATATGAGAAGTAAACAAAGCTAAATTACATTGCTTCCACATATGAATATCAAATTAAGAAACATTAAACACCTTAACTTTTAAATTTAAACATGTCACTATAATTTTATGCATTTGTCATACAACTTGATTAAGAAAGTTATTTAAAGAATGACATTATTCATAAGTAAAACCCATCGAGATACATATTGACATTAAAAAAGCAATCTGTTATCACTATATGAGAAAATGTATTATAAAAAGGAGATAGATAGGGTTGGAGTATGTGATGTCTCAAGATCAAATGATAAATTACTTTACTAAATCACTCAAATAAGAACTTTTGTAAAGTTCTGATGCATTATTTGAGTAATAAACTAAATTTTAAGGGTGGGTATTAACAAAAACTTGATTTACTAATAATCTAAAATTTAGTAGAAATCTAAAATTCTAATTTAATTGATAAAAACATTTCTTTTATGAGATAGATGATATATTTGTTGACCTCCACATATGTGTCATAAATCAAGATAAGCCCACAAGTCAAATTCAAAAGACTTGAGGACAATTGAAATTGATGCTCAAAATGCTCTGACGCCCCGAAAATGGTCGAAACGACTATCAATAACCACTTTGCCATCGTGTTCAGAACATCGAAATTGATCAAGATATAAATATTGCACGACTTGATGATCAACCGATCATGCGCTCGAGTCGTCAACGCACCTGCACGCATATCAAGGTCAGGAAGCTGCGACGATGTGTGAACGACCTTCGTTCATGAAATTGATCACGTTGTTAGCTTCGACATGTCAAAATCTATCAAATGAGACTATTCGCGCTCAATTCGGACGAGTCTGTGGAAATGCCGAGTTTATATGGGTGTCAGCTAGCACTAGGAATTGCTTCGTGGGTGTTTTCCTGCCAACTCATTGATGGTTGATTAACTTTCTGTTATTTATTGCTTTACTGGTTAATTATCCTACCTTGGATTTCACTATCTTAACCAATTTGAACTTCAAGTTTTTTTATGGGTTATTTATTCATTATTTACACTCATTAAGGGGATAATACCTTGTGTAGTGTTTTCTCTGGTTTAATAATTCTTATACAATGTGTGGGCACTAATACTAAACTCATAACAAACTTGCAATAAACTTCTAAAAGGATGAATCCAAATTGGGTTTAATAATTCTTATACAATGTGGTGATTACTATGTTAGCTAATAAGCATGAGTACTAAATCAATAAACACCAAATCGATAACTTATTAAAAGTGATTTAAATTGAGCATAATTAAGTGGTGATAATTACAAAACTCAACAAGTAAACTAAGTGCAAATAATGTTTTAAACTACAATCTAAATCAAAATGTCTTCTTCACGGACCAACCCTTGTACAAGCGCATGTAAGATAATACTAAATCAAAATCTACAAAATCAGAGCTTCCTTCGATCAATTAAGAAATTTTATTCTAATTATGATTTTGAAAATCAATAATTTCATTAATTAGATGAAATTAAAGTTATAAATTCCTACATGTTCTGACATAGAAATTTAAAGTCCAAATTTTAATGTTTGAAAAGGCTGTGGAGGCTAAAGTTGGAATTAAATAAAAATACAAAATCAATCTCAAAATTCAAACATAAAATTACGTAAAATTACAATACACCCGCATGGGCCTCGACACTATGCTAAATGTTGAAATTCAAGTGTCTGAGTATGCTGCATGGGTTGGTTCCCGATTTAGTCTTAGGACTGGATCCGTGTTAACAAAACCTAAAAACCTATAATAAGAGTTTCAAATCAGTGAAATATTTGAGAAACTGATTCTGTTAGGTGATAGTAGATCTAATCCTTTATTAGCAACTAAACAGAGTTAACAGGATATAAAGCTCTTAAACATATTCAAATTAATCAATTTTTTCAACTCAAATCAAATAGCAATCTGAAACTACTTAAATGGAGTTCTATCAATAAAAACTTAAATCAAACTCAATCCATCCACCTTCCGCAACTATCGTGTGACAAATTAAGAAAACTCTAGCTCACAAAGGAGCCAATGTCAAATCAAGTGTTCTCATGTTCATTTTCCAATCTCTTATCGAAGGACGCCGAAGTCCTCTCACTGCATGGCTTGGCTAGTAGGCTCCACAGATGAAGCAGTCACAACCAGAGTCCTTTGATCGGGTGGTTTGGCCAGCCCGACTCAATTATATTATGATCACGATCGTACTGATGTTCCCAATGGCTCGCCCTTTGAGTTGTGAATCATAGGGTGTACTTGATAGGCAAACAACCCTCCGTCATAATGTAGACTTAAGCTCTCCTTGACAAATACCACCTCGTCTACTTGGACTCGAACTGATGTGTCGATGAGAATCCTTCATCGGTCGACTACCGACTAAGCAGAGACCACCACAACGACCCAAGATGACGTAACCATGGGATCTAGATCGGGCATATCATCATTCCCCCAACCATTCAGTTTAAGCTAAAATGATGAATTTCACATCTTAAATTCTAAAACTCCATATGTTGCTGCTATACGCTATGCATTAAGTGATCTAATGACTAGTCTTAATCGAAAGTTCTCTCTCACTTATTGAGAGGGGTAATTAATTATAGCTATAAGAAAACCTGGAACCAGATCTAAAGTCCTCACCAAATGAGGGTGAAATCTCTGGGTAGTGTCTTATCTACTATCTCATATGCCTTCTAAAAATTATACCGACACTTTAAGTCACACTCTCCTCAATTCAATATCAAATAAATTATCGAGAGGTCGGTAATTTTGGAGCCCATGATTCTACTAATCGGGGACAAGATTCTCTTTCCATCTTTGGCTAGTCATATATGTGCTATAGTAGCAATAAAATTTTTTAAAAATTCAAAATAACAAAATGTTAATTTAAGTGTGTAATAAATTCAATATGAGACTCTATGTAAAATGAATCATTCCATAGAGTATATCTTTATTACGCCATTACTTTGTTCTGTAGCGCTTCTGCATCTTGAAAGTATGGGGTGAAATAATAATTGCTAATTACTAATCCCATCTTTCACTTTTGCATAAATGAATCTACAAAGCACTCCTTTCACCATTCAGCTAGGTCATGGTGTGAATATCCGCTTCTAATGTCATCATCAACATAGGTGATGTCGGGGCTACCATTCAATTTGGTAGCTTGAATTTTTTGGCTATCATAGTTGCAACTCCTGAAGTACTCACCAGGTACATCTGCTTAAGGCCATGGAAGGCCTTAAGTTACTGAAGCTCCTACTAGCTATGATCACCAACTAGTTCAACAACTAACCACTGTCAAGGCATTCTTCAAAGACAGAACTTCAGTTTTCAAAAGGATATGCCAATATGAAGTCCCCATGATGAAAAGAACCGTCAATGAGCAAATTATGTCTTTAATGCCTCATGGTATAGCTGCTCCGCCGATTGAACCTTTTGTACCCAGAAAGCATGATCATGAAGCTTCTCATAGCAAATTAACCAAGGAAGAGAAGAAGGAGAACGCGAAATGAGGGCTCAAGATCCCTTGAATGACTTATAACAACAACATCGCCGTGGAGTATTCCTCCCATAACAACTTTGACAATCTAAAGTGGGTAAAGAGAAATAGCTCTACTGGCAAAATAAAGTAATTCTTCTGGAACCAACCACATCAAGCTCCACCACCACAAAGGAGACAGCCTGAAACACTGTCTACTAGGATATATAAAATTCTCAAAGTAGCTAAGAATATAGGCCTAATGAATAAAGTTTTGAGAGGCTGGATGGAAAATACAAAAGCTTCACCAAGAAAGTTGTCATCTCTTCTAAGAATGTCAAGCCCAAGACGCCATGGTGAGCAGCGACACTTGGACCTGTCAAGAATCCACCAAAGGTCATGAAAGGATAAGTAAATATGGAGGCCAAAGCCGTAATGAAACTTTGTGTAATTGAAGAGACATCATATACATATATGAAATTTACCTCAAAATCAACTCATCAAGTGGATACCCAAAAGAAGGGATATCACCGATGAAAGATATGATGGTCGACACCGGAGAATCCTCTGGATCCCATCAGATCGCCACCCCAACAAGAAAAGGTTGATGTTGATCATGGTCCTTTAAAAGTAGTTGTTCGACATTGAACCAGATCCACCGGAAATGTCGATCAAAATTTTGTGCAGAAGAAAATGATGAAGAGGATTCTATGGAAGTAGAAGTTGTCTATAGAGATATAGATGAACCCCGCCGACCACGTACAACGCCAACTCAAGGAACAACTGATTTCAACATTTATGAAGAAGAGCCTTCATAAGCAAATAGAGGATGGATCTTCGATCTTTCAAGATGAAGAAGAAGAAGAATAATGAGAAAGAGATCATGGGTGTAGTCGTTTATATGGTTGAAAAAATGATCATACACGCTTCTATAATCGCGATCGTCAGTACCCCAACAATAGCTATCTCTACAAATACACAAGGAGAGGGAAATCAAGTTCTTCCTAAAATGAACAAGGAGCGTAACAATAAGAAATAAAAGAAGAGGAAGAGCCTGTATTGATTGATGTCATGATGCTAACTAGAGAGCAAAGAGAAATGCAGCATCAAATGGAGGTCAAAGATAGGGAGATCGCACAACTTGGTACCAAAATAAATAATATGATGGTACAAATGAACATGATGATGAAGAAAGAATATCACATCAAAGACTGTTGTCTACTAACCAACACACAAATTAATAATACAACTTCTATACCACCAGCCATTGTGGAACCTCAAGCTTCTACAGTACATTCTACGCATTAAGTGAAGAACAAAGTTAGCCCACTACATCTCTAGCCGATAATTCAAAATCTGGCTAGCACACCTGGAATGGCAACAACTGCTCAGCTAGAAACAATAATCAATGAAAAGATAAAGACAATAATAGCCTCAGAGCAGGTTGAAAAGCTGGTGAGTAAAGGTCGCCCTTACCCAGCTGAATATGACCAAGTGTCATACCCGAAAGGTTACTTAGTGCCAAAATTTAATACTTTCAGCGAGCTTGATAATTCAAAGCAACATCTAGCACAATTTAAGGCTACTTGTAGTAACACAGGAAGGAATGATGCACTAATTTTTCATCAATTCGTTAGTAGCCTAACCTCACCGCTTTGAATGGTAATAGAATTCAATGATTCGCTTAAAATATTTACAATTAGAGACCATATTTAAAAAAGGTTCTAGTGTAATGAAAATCACAATCGCCTTACCTTCAAAAAGGAGGAAATATGAGTTAGTGACAAAATTCATAAGTCATTGGTGCAACCTAAGTATGAAGTGCGAGCAATAATTTTAAGAAGAACATGCGATCCAATTGCTAATGGGCAATATGCATGATAAAATGGCACCATTTCTATGCATAGCGTCGATTGCAACATTCCAGGACTTGCTCGATATGGTGGCTAAATTTGAAAAGTTGAATCGCCCTAAGTTTAAAGTCAATGTAGATAAAGCAAAGAGAAACAAATCTTGGACTCAAGAAGAAATGAAATTCATAACGCCTATATAGCTAAATGGCAAAAGGGTGATATACAACGCGGATAAAGGAAAGCAACGTACAATGATGATAAGGGTAAAAGCGCTTATTCTAACCCATAGCCAAAATTGGTATTATGAGGTAATGACAAACCTCAGACTTTTTCAAGTGGTGGGGAGCATCCAAAATAAGCAACAAGAGATGATGAGCAAATGCAGCCATGTCTTAAGGAAAAGATGAACAAAGAATATTCATTTAGAAATGACAGTGTTGCTAAATTATTTCGACAAGCAGTCAAAGCCGGTCTACAGTTACCGAAAATTAAAAGACCTGAAGAAGCGGATTAAGTCGATTATCGAAACTACTGTCCATATCATCGGATGATAAGTCATCCTATTGAATATTATTATGTCTTCAAAGATTGGCTAGAAAGGAAGTATTGGGAGGTGAATTTACACTATCTAACAGTGTTCTAGTCAATCCAAAAAGAGTTACAAGGATGATTACCCTCTTCCGATCATCCTAAGAAAAGATAAACATAAGGAGAAATGTCATCAAGAATGATAAACGATTTCTCAAAAAGACCGTGAAAATGCTGAAGAAGCTAAAAGATGTCCTGAGTGTTAAGTGGAAATCACCAATTGAACATATATTGGACTTAAGAGAGATTCCTAAACCAAGTATTTAGGCTTCTCAGCGGCATTCTAATAAGGCTACTTCATCATAGCATGAGAAGCAGTCTACTAAATACAAGCCTCATAAATCAAAGAAGCTGGCCAAAAAAAAAAGATCAAGAAGAGAACTACAACTCAAAATATCATTAACAATCTCGAGGAATATCACCAAACAAGAAGATGACCACTTAGAATTCCATGCCTAAACTTAGTGGTGAATCGATGAAGAAGATAATGGTGAATCTTGTCCAGAGACATGCCAATCATCTACGATGTCGATATTCTTCCATTAGTTACTCTAAAATAACAAAGGTAGTCAATAAACTGACCAACCCATCACAACTCTTTAAAAAAGCAAGAAAAGCCTGAGGAGCTAATGTCTGAATTTTGTTTAATGACTCAACAAGACAATAATAGTTCAGATGAAGATATGTGTTTTCTCGACGGAGAAGAGTCAGACTCATCGATATCATCATGTATAACACGCATGATGTTGAAAAATGAGTCTAGCCCTTTTGGCCAATCTTCCAGAATAAGAAGGGGACTTGAAGAAACTACCTCTTCAGAAGAATCTGAGCAAGATAAGGTGATTCAAGTTTAGTTGAGAAGTGATAAAGTCTTACCACTTTCATCAAAGAAGGGATATGCAAATAAAGACAAAGACAAACAAATTGAAGTCACCGAAGATATCATTCCCAGAAATCCTAGAATAAAGCCTAAATCGAGCGAGAAGATAGATTATAATATTCTATCACATCTTAGAAAGATCTCTGTACAACTAAATATATACAATGCTCTCGATGTCAAAAGACCAGAAATTTTGATACTGGCTCTCAAAGATCCGGAGAGTTATGAAGCTTACTTGCTGAAAAATGCATGATAGAAGCATTGCAAACTCAAGATCTCCCAGTAATCATATTTTCTAAGGAAGGCATTATGTTGTGAACAGCAGATCATAATCGTCCTCTTTATGTTACTACAGAGAGTGATGATATCTCGATTAGTCGAATATTGATTGATCTCGATTCTTCTATCAATCTTATGAGTTTAAAGGTATTAAGAGGATTATCACTGGATATCCAACATCTTGGGAGAGATGAGTTGATGGTTCATGGTTTCAATGAAAAGGGACAGAGAACTCTAAGTTCTTTTATTCTCTCACTCAAGTTCAATGATTTATATGAAGCCAAGTATAATCTATCATACATCATTTAGAGCTCTCTTGGGCCAGCCGTGGCTACATGAGTATGGCATGGTCCCATCAACTATGCATCAATGTATGAAGTATCTGAAAGATGGAAAATAATTCAAATTTTTTGAAAACCTACAAACATTCCCCGTCAATGAAGCAAAGATCTATGAAGATACAAAATATTTCATCTTCAAAGAGTCTAAGCTAATAGAGCCTCTTGAAGTAGCTTCCTGAACTAAAAGAAATTTCACAAAGTGAAAGAGCGTACAAAGAGGAAGAAAGAAGGTAATCGACTCTCCTAAAGCACTCAATTTTGCACCTAAGTCGAGCAAATCGCCCTCATTTGGGAAGTGACACGTAAGAGAGAGAAGATATCCTCCAAACCTAAGAGAACTTATAAGCTTTCAAGAAAGGTAGAGTATGAAATAAGTGATTCGATTGACTATGATTTTGAATCTTTATGGAAATAGAGTTCAAATGGTCGATCAAGAAAGATAGCTCACTTGGCAAGTCGATGACTCACTCAAAATTATACCCATCGAATGCTTCAAAGAAATCAACGGAGGTTCATAATATTGAAGAATTGATAACATTCTATGTGCCATTGAGTGAGAGTGGCAATAACTCTATTTTACAAATCAAGAGTCTTATTTCAAGATTTTGATACCTACTCAATATAAAAATTTGATGAGATATTGTCAATAAGAATACCAATATACTATCCATAGAAGCAAGAATGATGCATAAGCTTGAATTCATATTGGAACTACTAAATATAGACTCAATTCTTTAACAAGATGTGAGCCAAAGAAGTCCTCAAGAATCTCAAAGAAGTGATAACTTTATCACTAAAGGTCTAGGGTTCATCCACAAATCTCATCAAGATAGAGCTATTATAATATAAGTGAGATAGAAACTCTTGTGATGAAGAAGATGATTCCCAAGAAATTCTTCTTAAAAATAATGATGGAAGCCAAGCTCGCACCAAGAACTCAAGATGGTGGACAAATAACAACTATGGATGAACTTAAAGAAGTCAACCTAGAGGAGGATGATCCGTCCAACTTTTTGTGCCCTTCGCATGAGAAAGTTGAAGAGCTAAAATACTATTTTGTCAATTCGGGATTGCTTTTCGACATATTCTCAAATGTCGCTTATCAATGTAGTAATTCATAAACTAGCTATTAAACTAGATGTGATGCCTATTAAACAAGCTCCTAGCAATGAAATTGGAGATTGAAAATAGATAATTGAAGAACTAAAAAAGCTAATCAAATAGGGTTTCATGAAAAGAAATAAGTTGGATAGCAAACATTATCCTTGTTAGAAGAAGAATGGCCAACCGTCGCATTGACTCCGAGATTTAAATAAGACATGCCCAAAAAGATGACTTTTCACATAAGAACTACTAGTGGACAACACCTCTAACTATGACATGTTTTCATTTATGTGGATAGCTGGTACAACCAAATCAAATTGGCATGACGATGAAAAATGTACATCGCTCAAAACTCTATTGGCATATATTGCTACAGGTTATGCCCTTTGGCTAAAAAAATGCTGTTAAATACCAAAGAGCCATGACATATTTTGATGAGTTGATTCATCAAAAATTGGAATGTTATGTCGACGATCTGGTGGTGAAGAGCTTAAACCGTGATAACCACTTCGAATACTTGAGAATTGTATTAGAGAGAATTAGAAAATATGATCTCAAGATTAATCCTCTAAAATGTGCATTCTGGTATTCTCCTTCTGGTACATTATAGTCATGAGGTATTGAAATCGATCGCTAAAATCAAGGCAATGTGGAGATCCACCCAAGAGTTCGTCAACTCGTTCTTTATAAGGACAAGATTCATCCGATTTATATCAAATTTATTAGACGTTGTCAACCGTTTGCAAGGTTATGAAGAAGGATGCTCTATTCAAGTGGGACAAGGAGTGTCAAGAAGTCTTCAAAGATTAAAAGCTACTTATTAAATCCAAATTCTATCCCTAAGCCCCTCATTCTATACACAATTAGAAGTCTCTAATATATAGCACAACACAATGAAGAAAGCAAAGAGAATATTCTTTATTATATCATGAAGAATTAGAGCGAAATGAGATACTCTAGAAGCACTTTTGCATGAATCTTGAATCCAAAAGTTCTATCACTATATGTTATCTCATAAGATTACCCTCATCTCGATGATCGATCCATCAAGTACTTGATGACAAGACTAGCATTGAGTCGCTAGCAAGATAGTATTGCTTTTATAATTGATATCACATATGTTTGTGAAAGGAATGAACAAGTCAAGTAGATTTTCTAGCGCATCCCATTGGGACTCTTCTCTTAACTCTTCTCTTAATGACGATTGATGAGCAAATTATGTTCATTCATGAAAGAGAAAATCACAAATTTGGGAAATGTACTTGATGGAGCCTCATCATCAAACAAGTCCAACATCTATATTTTCCAAGAACAAGAGAGATGAATCGATCATCTTCATAACACTGAGGGATAATGAGATGATCATATGGATAGGCCAAAACTAATAATGAAGTAATATGAAGTATTAGTGGCAGTCCGGAAGAAGCTATTTTCATAGACATTTAGAACCATATTTTTGCATTCTCTTATTATAAATCAAGTACTTAGCATCTATAAATTAACAAGCTTGAGTTAGCTTTCTATCATAAATGAGCTTATGAAGATACCAAATATCACATTAACTTGAGTCTCTCGATCCGAGAATAGTAAAAACTATTGCTTGGCAAGATTAACTAAGAAAAGACAAGTATGAATGGTGATTATGTCATGATCATCATATTTACTCGATGAGTTCTAGAGCCAATAAAGTATCAATCCCTGTAGGTAGTGGGGTTACCAAATTTGACACAGCAGGATGTGACTCAGGTTGCTCCTCATACTCTCCAAAATCAACAAGAAGTTGTACTAAGAAGAGTTAAGAATGACATTGCTTTAGGAAAGCAGTGTGAAGCCTTTGTTGTAGAAGAGTCATGTGATTGGAGGCAAGCCTTCATTGACTACTTTAAAGAAGGCAAATTACCAAGTAATAAATCACTGGCAGCTCAAATCGAAAAGAGAATGTTACGCTATTCTTTCATCAATAATACTCTATATCTTAGATCCTTTGAACAAATGTGGCTACGATGCCTAGGTGTAAATGAAGCTAGCAAAGTGATGGTTGAAGTTCATGAAGGACTTCCTGCACATTAGTCGTCCCAAGATGATAATAAAATCAAAAGGATGGACTATTATTGGATCTATGGTGAGAGATTGATTAATCATGCTAAGAAATGTCATGAGTGTCAAGTATATGGAATCTCATCCATCAACCTCCAAATCCATTACACCCAACAATAGCATCCTGGCCATTTGAATGTTGGGGTACAGATGTAATTGGACCAATTGATCCACCATCGTCAGCTGGACATCGCTTCATCCTAGCAGCGACTGATTATTTCTTTAAGTGAGCTGAAGCTACTCCATTTAAAGAAGTTACTGACCGAAAGATCAACTCCATAAGTAGATAGATTTGGAGTGCCACGAATAATTTTTAATAATGGCATAGCTTTCAAAAATATAAATATTTTTATGATTCTGATCAACACAAAATTGAATATCTTCAATATATAATCCAAGAGCAAATGGTTTAGAGGCCTTCAACAAGACATTACCAAACTACTCAAGAAGATTCTTATTAAAATAAGAGAGAATGGCATACCATGCTAATAGAGGCTCTAAGGGCATAACTACCTACAAGATGACTAAAGCCACTCTTATTCATTAGTATTTGAATCAGCGATCTTCCTCAAGTTGAGTTGCCTTCCTTCGAAAGTATCCAATACTATCTAACTGAAGATCAAAATGCATGTCTGAGAATATAGGAACTCAACGTGCTTGATGAAATTAGATTGTAAGCTCATCAAAATCTAGAAGTCTATTGAGCAAAGATGTCCAAGGCTTTTGACCATACGATGTGGCCCCGAACATTCCAAAAAGGAGAATTAATTAGTGGAAGACCAATTATCCCCAATCAAAAATTCAGTGGCAAATTTGAGCCTAACTGGGATGGCCCTTTTGTCATTGAAAAGGTATACTAAGGAGGGGCATACCAACTCATCGACTTAAAGGGTGAAAGTCCAATGCCATCAATTAATGGTCAATACTTGAAAAGGTACTATACTTGACAACCACATTCTCGAGGTACAATAGATCTCCCCCTGCAAGACAAGAGGCATTTTTTTAGTATATCTATTTAGGTTGCCATCATGCTTCATGACGAGATCCCTAAATAAACATACTCCAAATGAAGAACTTTTTCATGAAAATTCCCCTGTTACACAAGGGGCATTTTTAGATTTTTTATATATAGATGAAATCAATGTTGTATGTTAAAATCCCTTAGAGTACACCAATTCAAATATAGATATATTTGTATAATTTCATCTTAAAAATTCTCTAAATGTACTTTAGAATTCCCCAAGATAGGGGTATTTTTTTTAGTTTATATTAAGTTTATCCGAGTACATACCATAAGAGAGATCCTCAAAATATTCTAGCAACATTGAGTGTTATACCAAATCTGAATATATCTATAATTATCATCATGTTGTAGAGTTTTGCGAAACAAAAGAATTTATTTTATGCATGAAAAGACAACCCTAAATATCAAGAAATTTATTTCCCATTTGCCAAATTCGAGATTAAGTCAAGAACTCAGAAGCTTCAATCAACTGAGTTGGAGAAACATCAACCTCTATATCCTGAGGTCTAAGACATAGATGGGTGCTAAAGATCAGACTCAACAAGCCCACAAATGGTGAAGTTGTCACTCTCCTCCTCACTCAACAAGCCATAAAGGTTGCAGGAATGAGCTCGCTTGTCATTGATGACAAAACCACCAACTACCATGCTCAAGTCAAGACTCGAGTAAGTTCTAAAGGTCAAACTCAACAAGCCCAAATATGAAAATGACACTCTCCTCACTCAAGCAGAAAGACACAAGTGAAAGAGCCATTGCTCTTCCCTAATGATGATAGTTGTTCAATCTCAAACCAGATCCACTAAAATTATAAGCAACCGTGATCCAAGAGATCTTTCTACTTGATCGATAGATCAAGGAAATAAGAAAATGCTCAATTGTGAGCTACCTCAAATCAATCTATATATTGCCAGGTGATATCTCAATTTATTCTCAAATATTGATCAAGCTCAAAGCACGATCAAAGCCTATCTCCTCTTCAAGTCCATCAAAGCGTAGCAAGATCGAGGAAGAAATTTCATAGTTCATACAAAATCAATTAACTAAAGAAATTTCTTATTTAGTCTCGTTAAAGCACACGCTGTTGACCGATAACATTATGACCTTTATAAGAAACCTGAAAAAATTCTCCAACAAATAAAGCAAAGAAGACAAGGTTCATGGCTACATTCCTTCCGACAAGTCAATATGGACAAATCATTGGCCCTTCATCAAGTCCCTGCTTAAAGTTGGGATAAGGAATTTCAAATGACCAAGCACATATATAAACTAATTCTAGTGGAATCATTCATCAAACAAATAAAATAATTCATCCATTAAACCCAACCAAGCATAAAACTTGGATAGAAACTCAAATCGCAAGAACATAAAGAAAGAGATCTTCACAAAGTATCAAGTGATGGGTAGATGGTGAAGATTCATCAATCAATAAGTCGATTCTCAAATCGATTCCATTTAGATATCCATCAAAGATATAATGACAAATCCAAAGCTCCTAAGTTATTGCAATCAAGAAATGATCCAAGCTCGCGGGCTGTAAATTATCAACCACTTAACGTGACTCACTCCATGTGTGAATCATATTTGTGGGGGCATTTATTGACCTCAACATATGTCATAAATCAAGACAATCCCACAAGTCAAATTCATGGACTTGAAGGTGACAAGGCAATGAGGCTCAAAATGACTGACATCCTCAAAATGGTCAAAATGATATCAATGAACACTTATCATGTTCTAATGTCAAAATTGGTGATATAAATATCAATGACTTGATGATCAACCGACAATCATTTGCCAACGCATCATATATATCAAGATCAAGAAGCAACAATCCAACAACCATTCATAAAATTGATCAGTCGTTAGCTTCAAAATATCAAATATATCAAATGAGACTATATTCAATTTAGTCTAAATGTCGAAGTGATTTGAAGTGACAATGCATAAAATCAAAAATGACCCAATATGAAATGCCATCATATTCGTAACATCAAGTCAATATAAATATTGTATGACTTATGATCAACCAAGATCATAACTTCCATGCATATGGTCGAGTCACAGGATCAAACCACTGCTCGTAAAATCATCATGTCGTGGCTTAAATGCAAATCTATCAAGAAGACTATTCATACTCAAGACGCCTCAAAAAATCGAAATTGAAAGCATCGAATTTTGATAAATTGAACAATTTGACGCCAACTTAAAACAAATGGCTTCATCAAAAAACAGAGGCCATTGTATTCTAACAAAATTATCAATTGATATATATATGATTAGAAGCTTCGAAATCCACATTAAAACCCATTAATAAATTTAAATTTATTTAAAAATTCAATACCCCAGCTCAATGTCCCTATTTTAGTTTTCTAAAAAACTCCAAAAAAAAAAATAAAAAGAAAAGAAACTACCTCATCAATACCATCAACAACAACAAAATTATCAAATATATAATACATGATTAGTATGCACTCATAAATCCACATTAAAACCTTAATAAATTTAAATTTATTTCAAATTACCCCATGTTGAACTGCATTTTAGTTTTATAAAACCCAAAAAAAAATAAAGAAAAGAATTCACTACCATACTCCCCATTCTTCTCAAGACGCTTTCTCCTCATCTCTCGTAACAAAAGATAAAATCTCCCCGCTCAATTTTAGTCCGATCCCGAATCAATCATGGCTCAAGATCGGTCCATCAGATAACTCTACACCATTAATTCACATCTCCAGCTCCGCTTCAGAAATAAACTATCATGCTCCTCACATTATGTCACTTCCTCCACTGTTTCGCGAGTGGATCTCAAATGTCACAAATACATGACAAGAAACCCATCACACGCTTCCAATGGCCTGTTGAAAGCGAATTCACAGATCTCCTGTTGCTCATGACATCAAATTGACCATGCACTTCAGAGTATGAAGTCTGCTGGACTGACAAATTTGTTCTCTCGCTTGTCCACTAATCTCAAGGCAGACATTCAACCGCTTCAGATTTCTGTCTGACTCTCATCCATCTTTCAATGATCCGCTTGTGATTCTTTGTCCCAAACCAAGATAATGCATAACCCATCATGCTTCCAAAACAAGAAATCAAAAATGAATCCTGTTTCGCTTTGCCACAAAATAGAAGAACATCAAGAGAATGAATTTTTCTTTTCAGTGTCAAGACTCGCTTTGCTATGCGCTTTCAATCGGAAGAACATCATTAAGATAATTCTTCTTACGACTGACTCAGAACTTCCAATTTTCACAATCGGGAAGAACATCATCAAGAGCAATTCTTCTTCGATTTCTGTGATTTCGCTTTTTTACCTGGCCAAATAAGTACATACAAAATTCTTCTTCAATTTGATTACCCATGTCTTACATTCTCAATCTCATACCTAACCCTGCTTTGTCATTCTAAATGCAAAAATATAAATGCTCGTAATATTTTATTTATATAAAAAAAAAAAAAATGGAAAAAATAAAAAAATATATATTTATGGTTTTTGAAAAAAAAAAAAGATATATATATATATCTATATGTTTATATTTCTTTGTAGGTTCAGACTCAGTTTCAAGTCAAGAGACGAGATGAAAAAATAAGATGGTGTCAAAGACACTTTCACATGCTCAGTATGCATTAGCCAACACTTGTTAGATGTCACTTCCCTGAAAATGTTGCCAAATTTTTTCAATTTGTACTTATAAAAAAAAAAATAAACTATGTCAGATCAGAGCCTTCTTTCAAGCTTCGCTCAAGAGAGATGACGAGATGTTGGTCATGGTGTGAAGACACCACTCGACACTCAGCGCAGAAAAGCCAAAACATCCTTACATATGATGCCATATGCAAATTATGTCAAATCTTTGATAGAAAAAGGGAGAGAAATGACCATTTAAGAACAAGAGAAAACCTGAAGCTAATTTTAAACCAAAAACGCCAAATAAGAAAAAAAATGAGCTCAAAGAAAAATTTATTTAATTATATTATTATAAACTCATCTATTAATTAATTTATCAATTCTCTTTTGAAATAAAATTAAGTAAGCTTTAATTGAATTTTGGGGACAATACTAAACTCATAACAAACTTGCAATAAACTCGTGATTCAAGATAACCAAATTGAATTATTCTTATATAATATGAAGGTGATTACTATGCTAAATAAAATGAGAGGCTAAATCAATAAACATCAAATCATAACTTATCAAAAGTGATTTAAATTGAGTATAATCAAGTAGAATTACAAAAAATCAACAAGTAAACTACAAATAATATAAACTATAATCAAATCAAAATATCTCTTCACCAGATCTACAACCTCTACAAGAGAGAAGAAGATATTAAATCAAGAGCTTCCTTCATCAATAAGGAATTTCATTCTAATTATGATTTTCAAAATCAATGATTTCATTAATTGGGATGAAATTAGATAAGCTATGAATCTGTATGTGCTCACATAGAAAATGCAATTGTCAAAAAAGTGGTTGTAGCAAAAGTCCATTAAATAACTATAAACAATCTCATATTCAAATATAAAATTACCTAAAATTACACGGATGTGACACTATGAATGCAAATCAAGTCAGATCGTGAAGGTTGCTTCCTGCTAGTCAGACATCACAAAACCTAAAATATATAAAGAGTTTCAAATCGCGAAATATTGAGATGACATGTCATGTGACAAGAGACTACCTCCAGAAACTAAATAGAGTGACAGATCTAAAGTTTTAAACATATTCAAATTAATCATTTTAACTCAAATCAAATATCAATCAAAATTACTTAAATGGAATTTCTATCTTAAATAAATCAAATCACTATCCACCTTGTGCAACTATTTATCATGGTGATAAATTAAGAAACTTTTTCATAAAGGAGTGCAAATCAGAGTGTAATTAACTATGCACCATAGGAAACCTGGAACCAGATCTAAAGTCCTCACTAAATGAGAGTGAAATCTCTAGGTAGTGTCCTATCTACTATCTCATCTGCCTTCTGAAAATTACACTGACACTTTAAGTCACACTCCTCAATTCAATATCAAATAAATTGTCGAGAGGTCAGTGGCAAATTTTCAGAGCCCACAATATTGTAGTTAATAGAAGTGGTATTGATTAAAGTGAAGAATTAGATGACAGAAAAAGCATAGTCAGATGTATATTCTTGATAAGATTGAGATATGGCTTTCACAATGACATCAAAGAAGCAACATGTTGATGTATTCGACTTGTGAAGTTCAATATGTTAGTACAATTTTACGTATTTATCATGCTATCTTTGAAAGGATTATTTTTATTTTTTTATTTTTTATCAAAAGAAGACCACAAAGGCATGTATTGATATAAATATCATTGTTTATATTAACAATTTTTTTTTTAATTTTATAATAGAAACAAGCACACATACACTTGCTATCACTACATAAAGAGAATGTGTTGCAAGAAAGAATATGAAGTTGAAGTAAGTGATACCTCAAGATCTAGTGATGAATATTTTATACACACACAAGTACAAATATTTATTTCATGTTATGAAGCATTTTAAGAGTAATAAATCCAGGGGATAGTTTCAGAACAATAAATAAATAATTAATTGATTGTTGGTTGAAGTCTCTAAATTTTTCATGTGGTTGATAGAAACCTCTCATTTATGGAGTAAAAAACAAAGATTTTAATTAATCTTAGAAGTTGATAGAGAAATTCACATTTAATGCTATATCTAAAATTCTTTATCATGTCTTCTAAATAGAGTTCTTCTTCCATTATTATGCTTCAACTCAAAGCCTAAAAGCAAAACAATGCCTCTTCCATCCACAAATATCTTCCCCATCTTATTTCTTCCACAATATCCTCATTCCAACTCCTGATAGTTCCTCAAATTTGATCTCCTCCAATACTATAGACTTACCAATAGGCCAACTATCAAAAATAATTTTTTTAAAGTGTGAGAAATATAAACTAATAAATCCATTATTATTATTATTATTATTATTATTATTATTATTATTCACATAAATTTGCATCCTCCATTTATTTGTTATAATATCAAAGTATGGGAACTCCAATAGCCAACCATCATCATAGATTACATCATAGATTACCAAGGCAAGCAAAGTAGCTAAGTAGTCAGACTATAATAAATAATTAGGTTAAAACATGAGTTGCAAGCTAAAGGCATCAGTAGAATACCAAGATCTCTATGATATATATATATATATATATATATATATATATATATATATATATAACATATATATATAAGATATATATATATATATATATATATATATATATAGATATATATATATATATATATATATATATAGATATATATATATATATATATATATATATATATATATATATATATATATATATATATATATATATATATTATGAAATTTATATAAATCATATATAAATCTTTAATATTTCATCTATAATATATATATATATTTTAAAACGTGAAATATATTTTGTAAAGTATAAAAAATATATATATATATATAAATATTAAATTTTATAGATATATATAAATAATAATTATATGATATGTATATAGATCTATTCTTTTTTCTGTGAATTAATAAAAAAACAGATTTAATTAGGCATCCCATATTTAAATTTAAAATAAAAGGTTGATTTAAATGGATTTATTTTTATTAAATTACTTATTAAATCATTTATGTCTCCATCACAACCATCGAAACCCATTTTAAGAAAATGGATGGAAGTATTAAGATTTATTAAATTAATTCCTTTTGCATTATTATAAATAAATAAATACCTAAGAAATATATATATATATATATATATCACAGTTATTACAACACAAATTAAGGAAATATGCATAAAATCAGGACATATGACGATATGTTCAGTACACAACCAATTACACATAAAATATATTTAAAATATATTAAAATTTAATAATTTTTAAGTTTACAATTATTAAAAATATTTATAAAAGTACACACACATAAATATATTCATCATAAGTTATTTTAAATATTTATAAAAATAATTATCATCATAAAATATATTTTAATTTAAATAAAAATATAAATAAAATAAAATAATAAATAATAAATAAAATTTATCTCAAACGCCCCCTTAATAACTCTGGGAAAAGAATGTGAAAATACAAACATTCGCTCCTCGCTTTCTTAACAATCATCTCGAATGAATTATCATAAGGTTCCATTCAACCAATCAAAAAATAAAAAATAAAAATTACAATATAAAATAATTAGAAATTAAATTTAATTTTGTCTCCCTTCACATTTGTCATATATTGCCTTTTTATTCAAAAAAAAAAAAAGATGACATGTGAGAGCTGGTCAAATCAAACTGTCAAGATCATCCCACATTCTCTCGATGAACTAACTATCCCGAATCCACCACCACACATGCCTTCCACCTCACTGCATGTGCGGATATTAGCTCGTTACTCCCCGCCATCGGCCGCTCGCTGCTAACGGACAAACCCATCCAAACGTCGTTAGTTTATTTGACTATTAGTTTTGATTATATTAATTATCATACCTGTTCTAAAGGCAATGGTGCTAAGGGATTGGCGTGAAAGAGCTCGGCCGATAGGCTTGTTGCCATGTGTCACCACTGTCATTTGGTAGTAATCTCGTGATTCCGTCATCCCGTCGTTGGGAAATCAAACCGTTAAAAATTTAAGTGTTTTTAAGAAGAAGATGGCGATATGTTGTACCTGAAGGACATGAAAGGATCCGAGTTAACATTGGATGGCTTGATTTGAAATTATTTGGACCAACGACATCATTCAAATCGTTAGGCATTCCTCCCTGAGGCGCAGTATGAAGAGAAAGAGATATATATGTGATTTCATTTGGCATCTATTGTTGTTTTAAATGCGGAATGTGTCGACTTTCGAATTCAGTGGATGGATCGTAGGAAGTGTTGGGAGTCTCGATAACTTTGCAAAATAAATGAACTCTTTTAAAATTAATATTGATCACAATTAACTTAAATAAATATTCTATAGGTAAAATGTGAGTGTTTTGATATAATATGAATTTTTAGACATATTTAAAAAAAATTTAAATACTAGATATATATAATTAAATTTTAGTATTATGAGATATATAAAATTAATTTTTTTAATAGTTTAAAAATTATAAATCAATCACTAGATAGACCATCTCTATTAAAAATAGATAATGGTTTAATTAAATGACAATTTTAGGGAAATAAATTCCTCTAAATTTTATTTATTTATTTCATTTATGTAAGTTATGTTTTATAAACATTAATAAGTTTATTTGCATAAAACACAAATTTCAGTATAAAATAGACAGTGATGAAACGTAAAGCACAAATCTCGAAATAACAAAAGAATAATGATTAAATTTTATTATTTAAATATCAATTGTAAGAAATTTTTCACAAGATTTCTCTATCAAAACTAGCAAAATAATAATAATAATAGAAATAATAAAGAAAATATTATCCATGATGAAAAATATTTTTTTAATTAAAATGCATAATTTTATATTTTAAATTATTTCAATTTAAGTGCAATCATATAAAATTTTATTTTTCGTAAATTTTTTAAAAAAATTAAAGAATAAATTTTTATTAAATTTAAGATAATTGGATAGCTCTGTCACTCTCACATTGGAGCTTGTTAAGAGTCCTCATCAAATACTGCAAATATGCATTCAAAAATAATTAATAATAATATACAATATATTTCAATTTTGTTAAATTAATTAAAATTTTAAGAAGAAACTGAAAATTGATGCCAACTTACCTCTTTGTGCATGTTAACTCTGCTTCAAAATTCAGGAAGTTAGAAAAAAAAAACGAATATTAATTATGATTAGAATAGCATAAATGTCAAAATATATCTCTTTTAATAAATAAAAAATTAAATTAAATTTCATACCCTGCTCTATCATGCTCCGGGAGATTAACGTATCTGCCAATAACATCTTCAATCCTGTAGAAAAAAAAAAACCATTAAAATGCAATTAAATTTAATATTTCATGTAAGCTAGAAAAAATAATATATATTTATGCAAAATTATAATTTTCTTTCATGGTTAATTAAATTAATATTTTTAATAAATATAAATTATCAGGCCTTCTCATAACATCGATATGAACAAAAAATAAAATTGAATAAATTAACAGATCAATTAAAATATAAAAGAATTGCATGAAAATTATGGATCGATGAACATAAATTATATAAAGAAAAAAAAAGAAAAAAAATTATAATAATATCAAAAGAAGAAGCGATTGAAAATGAATCATTTTGTTAATTAATTATGCTTTGATTTACCTCCGGCGGCCGGAGAAGTGGCTGAGCCTGCCGGATGGAGAGAACATGATGAGGGCGATATCAATATCGCAGAGGACGGAGAGCTCGTAAGCCTTCTTGATGAGGCCATTGCGTCTCTTCGAAAAAGTAACCTGCCTATTTGTGTTATTCTCTATTCTCTTTATCTGCAGCTTCACCCTTGATATGACATTCAAAATTCCCTAGTCAAAGCATGAATCTTAAGGGCAAAGGCAAACTGATCCCAAGTCGAAATCAGTCAAGATCAAGCACCTGAAACATCGTCGAAAACTTTGGAACATAAATTAAACCTCTGAATGATCATCAAATATAGAGTATTTATAGTCAAATCGAGCATCTCGACGAGCCGAATCTAACAACCCTAAGATCTCACAATTCCGACCTCATTTGAGCATCCAAATGTTCGAAATACATCAAATGATCAAAAGGAATCGTCCAGAACCGTCCGATGGGGAGGAGTGGTTTGGATTTTCCATGTATTTACAAGACTGCCACTCTTCCAAATCTATAAATACCCCCTCATACTCCATATGAGGGGAGACTTTTGGAGGCCAAGTGAAGAAGGAGAGGAGCCCAAGCAAGAAGGAGGAGAGCTCACGAAGATCGAAGATCCCAGAGCAAGATCGCACCACCGCGACGTCACCACCACCGTCGGCCGTTGTGACCCTCTCCATTGTCAATCACTGTCGTTCCTTGCATTTCGCGAAGTTGTTCCTATATTTCGCGGTGTTCCCTGCTCTTTCCACAAGTTCCTACACGCATGATTACCATCACCTGCCAACCTATTACAACGACCGTTGTATTACGTAGGTTGTTCCTTTCTTGTATACCATCTTGTAATCCGTTATCGGGAAGATTCTGCTTGAGGCATATACATAGTGGAACATTTTCTTTGGGCGGCGCCAGTGGTTTTCCCTCTTTTGAGGTTTTCCGTTAAAATTTACGGAGTTCTCTCTCATTCTTTAAATACACGTGTGTCTTTGGACTAATCGCTAAGTGAACTTTCACTCTATCACATCGGTCTTCAAGACGCAATCAGCTTGCGCCTGGAAGAGACTTCAATCATACTTTTATAACACCTACATCATGACCAAAGCAATCTTCGTAATACCGAGCCTCTCGCCTAACTCCGCCACTCAAACCAATCTTGAATCGTGGACGCCAAGCTTCCGCCCCACTTCCCTAATGGGCATGACCTCAAGGCAACAGAATCTCTTTAAGAACGATGCCAATGGAAGAGTCTCAAAATGAGATGATTCGACTTTTACGAGGAAGACAACAACCTCCATTACTAAAACACACCGCCCCAAGATCGACATTATTACAGAGGACAATATGCTTTAGACGCAAGTTCCACCATCTCCAAACCGCGTGATGTCAACTTCGACACCGCTCCCACCCATCCATCACGTACCAACCACCGCCATAATCCGCCATTATTGCCGGTAGCGATTCTCACCCTCTGACCTACTCGCCATGTTATACATGCGTAATTACAACGCTTATAATGAGAAGAACTCCATCACAAAGACGGAATCATATCTTCTCTCACCGCAGCTTATCGAGAGTCTTCCCTCGTGGCTTATTCTTCGACATCCCATCCCCGTAGGGTTTAAGCTTCCAAGCATTGACCCTTATGATGGAGTTATCGACTTACGAACACATCGACATTACAGACCATCATGCATATCCAAAGCTCGACATGTTGCTTTGTCGCCTTATTACTCAAGGGACAAGCCCGCACTTGGTTCTACTCTCTTCCAAGGGGATCTATCCATACCTTTGATGAACTCGCCAAAATCTTGTGGAATGCTTCATTGCAAATCAAGGATCATTAAAGATTCCTCTCATCTCTCCCAAGATTCGTCAAAATGAGGGTAATCCCTTAAGGAATACTTCCTGAGGTTCTCCTTAGAAGCTCGCCAAATACCCGAGTGGACCAACTATTAAGAGGAGTTTTCTTGAGGACTCGCCCGGCCTTTTACTGCCATCACTAATGAGACACGGTCCACTCATATGTCGACTTGGTTCATCGTGTGGAAGCACAAATCTCTGCTGATGAGGCTATTACTGCCCATCCCAAACAAGTTGAGCAATCCACAGGAAAACGTAAAAGCACCCGTGAAATGCGGTCCAACACTCTATCAAAAGAAGCAACAAGGCGTGATCTCCTCCAGACCCCATATCAACGGAGTGAACCACGACTTGAAAAGAAATACACACCGCTGAACACATCTCGTGTTAATCTCCTAATGGCCATTCGAGAGGAAGAAAATATCAAGTGGCGCATCCATAAACCAAATTCGTGAAATCGTGAGCAATATTGTCACTTCCATCAAGTCGCACATACTACCGGCATGCAAACAACTCAAAGAAGAAATTGAGAGGCTCATTCAAAAGGATATCTACGCCGATTTGTGAAGAATCAATCGACACAAACAAACATGCCATCAACTGGGGCAAGGACAATCATCACGTAAAACAACAAAACAATCATCAAAACAAATTGGAGAGATTGAAACAATCGCAGAGGACCAATACTATCTAATCAAGTTCTCGCTGTTATCTCAAGAGCCGTTAAAGAGGTCTCGTACCGATCATTCCATCACTTTTACTGACTCAGACTTAGAAGGAGTACATGTTCCTCATCAAGATCCACTTGTCATCAGCGCGGGGATCGGTGACCCATGCTATAATGTTAAAAGGATTTTAGTTGATAGTGGGAGTTCTGTCGATGTCCTATTTTACTCCACGTTTCTGAGCATGGGCCTCGTTAGGGAAAAGCTCCAACCGCAGACCATTGTACAGTTTTGACAACCGCACGAAAGTAGAAGGGACGATCACTCTTCCCGTTGTTCTGAGAATTCCTCGAAATGACTCATTCAATCCAATTTATGGTGGTCGCACTCGCCTATAACGCTATATTTGGAAGGCCCCTCCACCAATCTTTGGTGCAATCACTTCAATATCTCATCTTAAGATGAAATTTCCAACCGAGTTGGAGTAGTCTGGAAATCAACAAGTGGCACAATCATGTTACCGACAAGCTCGCCTTCCGTGACCTTTAGCAATGAAGATTCTAATTTTCGGATGAAGGAGCACCCCACAAAGTATCACCAGTAGAAGACTTACTCCATTACATTATCGGATGACCAACCACTACGAAAGGCAAGTAGGATCCGCTTAAAGGAACAAAGAGAAAATTACGAGATTTCGCAGAAATCAAGACATCTTCGCATGGAGTCCGACGATATGCCGTGGGTTGACCCCGCAGATCATGCACTCCTCAAGATTAATCCAACATCCAAACCGATCATCCGTAAGAAGCGGAGTTTTGCACCGATTCCGTGCTATTGAGCATGAAGTTAACAAGCTCTGGGATTCATACGAGAAGTATATTACCCTATATGGCTAGCAAATGTTGTCATGGTTAAGAAAACAAATGGAACATGGAGGATGTGTATTGACTACACTAACCTTAACAAGGCTTGTCCAAAAGATAGCTTCCCCTTCCCGAATTGACCAATTGGTCGACGCTACGCCCGCCATCAAATGCTCGCCTGACGCTTACTCGTTATAACCAAATAAGAATGGACCCTATGGATGAAGAAGCCACAGATTTCAAACATATAAAGGTTTATACCGCTACCAAGTTATGCCATTCGTTAAAAACGCGGTGCTACCTATCGCCTTATGAATATGGTTTTCAAAGGCCTATCAAAGACGATGGAAGTATAATGCGACATGTTGGTAAAAAGGAAGAATCACAACACTTAGAAACGCGTTTCAATCTTCTTCTACGCTATAACATACGGCTCAACCCCACCAAATGTGCCTTTGAGTTACATCGGAAAATTTCTTGGGTTTATGGTAACCCATCGGAGTAGAAGCCAACCCCGAGAAAATTAAGGCTCTCGAGATATGACCCCTCCAAAGAATATCAAGGAAGTTCAAAGTCTAAATATGGATCACGCTCTATCTCGCTTCTTAGCTCGCTGGGACAAATACTTGCCATTCTTCGTAATATTAAAAGGAGCAAAAAAATAATAATTTTCAATGGACCGACTAATGTCAATCACAACAACCAAGAGAGGTACTTAGCATCTCCCCTTATCGCCTATATTCAAGGAGAAATATTATACTTATATCTTGACTTCTCCCATAATAAGCTCCTTGATACAGAAGTAAATGGATACAACAACCAATTTACTACGCCAAGAAAATACTTTCGATATAGAAAGTCGTTATCCACTCGCAGGATGGCATTAGCTAGTTTTTCAAATAAAATTGCCCATACTTTCAAGCTCATACTATCTGGTTTACACTAATCTACCATTAAGAGCTATCCTACAAAACCGGAAGCATCCAAGGTTAATTAAGTGGTCGGAATTGGGAGAATTTGACATTAAGTTTCTACCTCGACATATAAAGTCTCAAATATTGCAGACTTCATGGAATGCAGCCCCAACTCCAAATGATATGTCTATCACACGCCCTTTATTTCCTCAATGGACTCTATGTTGATGGAGCTTCGAAATCTTGAGTCGAGTTTACTTATTTCCCAGTAATACACCTTAGAGTATGGACTTCGCTTAAAATTTTAACTAATAATATGGTCAATCTGAGGCCCTCATCGCAGGGTTGAGATCGCCATCGGGCTCAAGACTTAACGATCCATACCGACTCTCGCCTTGTCGCCAAGTCGAGGGTGACTATGATACCATAACCCGCCAAGTACAATACGTCACTTGGTGAAGTCTCTCCTTGCCCATCAAGGCACATCAAATCACTCACATACCGCGGAGAAAAATACCCGAGGCCTCGCTAAGCTTTGTCCGCTAGATCTATTCAAGAGAAAGCATATTGAGAAATATATTTCCCGATTCAAGGACGTGGGTAATACAAGATTGATGAGGTGAAGGAACCCTCATGGATGGACCCCATCATGTCTTTCTACAAGAAGGAAGTCTCCCCAAGACCCATCGACACCACTCCTCAAGACAAGCTGCAAACTTTGTTGTTATTGGAGGTGAACTATATAAATGAGCTTTCTCTGGGCCATACCTCAAGTGTCTTCCACCATCGTCGACTATGCTAAGAGAGGTCCACTGGGAATATGTGGAGAACACCTAGGAAGGGCACTAGCCCTTAAAATTATAAGGCAAGGATTCTATTGGCCTCTGGAAACAAGATGCCCTGAGTTCACCAAAAATGTGCTAGTTGTCGGGTTGCATTCAAACCTTCCTCTCACACGCCGCAGAGCTCTCATCTCTTCAAAGCCCGCGGGCCTTTGCTCGAGGGAATTGATATAATGGGACCTTTTCCGATAGCATCAGGACAAAGAAAGTTCATCATTCTAGCCGTCGACTACTTCACTAAATGGGTGGAAGCCGAACCACTCGCCAAAATCACTGAGGCAAACGCTAAACAATTTGTATGGAAAAATATAGTGTGTCGATTCGGTCTTCCTGTAAAGATCATCACTGACAATGGGACTCAATTTACTGGAAAAGTCTTTACGTCCTTTTGCAAAGATCTTCACATTCAACCGCATCTGTGCATCCACAAACTAATGCATCTACCAAATAGGACTATACTCAAAGGATTAAAACACGCCTTGAGAGAAGGTCGGGGCAATGGATTGAGCTTTCCAATGTTCTCTGGCTTACGACTACATCGCACCCAACCGGTGACGCCATATAACTTGTGTTTCGACGAAGCTATCATACCGTGGATATCGGGTTCCAAGTCCAAGAGTCCAATTTTTCGATCATGGTAGCAATGAAGAAAAACTGGCAAAGACCACCTACTCCTCAAACTCGTGACATGGCCCTACTCTTCCTATCACCAAAGGGTAGCACTTCAATGAAGAGTAAAACCTCCAATATCTATCGGTGACTTGGTTCTACTAAGTCTCAAGCGCGGCAAAGGCCCTCAACGCAATAAACTCTCACCTCTTGGATGGTCCATATGTGGTTATCAGCCGTGGAACATTCAAGCTCAAGGATCTAGAAGGAAAAACTCGCCTCGAACTTGGAATGCTAAGAATCTCAAAATATTATCTAACTCTTATTGTATAATATTTGCAACTTTAGTTTATCCGCCTATCACTTCATCCTCATACTGACCCCACTTAATGGGATAAGACTTGTTGTCTGTTGTTATTATTGTTGTTGTTGCTTTCATTTTCTCTTGAAGCTCATATCCTGTCTTATGATTGTATCATCAAACTTATCAAAGTAAGTGAATTTGTAGCATTGTTCTAACCAGATGTTTTTTCTCTTTTTTTCCTTTTTCCCCCACTTGAGAAATATACGACTCACGTTATATCTCAATCGGAACATGATCAATCCCAAGGGGACTTGATGAACCTCTTCCATACGGTTAAGGTCATTGAGCAAAAACTCTGACAAATAACCTAGGAAAGGTTAAGAGGTCCTTGGTGGACTTCCCACGACCTCTTCCATATGGGTTAACATCATCGAGTAACACTCGATGAACAACCTTGATAGGTCAAAAATTCTGGATCCAATTGCATATTAGCGGCCAAATGATATTCGACCAATCACCCCTGCATGGGTAAGAACAAGATAAGAGTGTAGAAAAGAATATACATAGATATCATCAACAGCATTAATACGATACTATAAGAGAGAATCAAGATCCTGATACATGCTAATAACATTACATAGAACAAACAACAAAGAAAAAGACATCTACAACTGACACTACATGATATCAACATCCTCCTCACTACTAGGAGATCCTCCCTGGAGCCCACTCACAACTCCTTCATCTTCAAGCTAAGGATCTTCTTTGGGAGATATATCCTCAATTCTAGCTCCGCTTTAAAATCCACGGACTCCTTTCGGAACCCTGGATGAAACCCTCCTCTAAGCATTGGCCCAAGTCCTTCACTTCAACATCAAGTATATGATTACGAAGCTTCGAACATAGTCTTGATTGTACCACGATAAGCGGAGTTCTTGAAGTCCTCCACCGCCTTCAAGGAGATTTCATTTGCTTCGCTTGACATCAGACGCTCTTTCTCCAAAAGACGATCTTGTAATGCTTTCTTCCACCACAAGTACCTTGAGCCTCTTTTCCATCTGGCAGCCTCTGCCCTGCCTCACTAATTAGCATCACGTGCGCTCCACCTCTTGACATAAGAGAAAGAGTCGACATGTTCGCTAGTCACCCTACACCGCCATGATCCTCCAAAGACGCCACTTCTTTGGCCTTAGCATTCATCTTTCGCCACACTCCTTGCAGATACTTTACCTTCACAAATTCACTGCTCCACTCATCTAAGGCAACACCGGATGAGCCATCAATCCTAACGATTGAGTTACCTAAAAGAAAAAAAATCACCAATGTTACATAAGGAATGAGGGAAAAGAAGAAAGGAAGAAAGAAGTAAAAATAATATACCAATTCATCCGCCCGTTGACGCCCGATATCTATGATTTAATACCTCTTCAGAATTTGCGGCCAGTAACGAACTCCCCATCGTGAGTTAAAACAGCTTAAACCCTGGGGCAAGCATCTTCTCCGCAGATATGACGTGGTCCTTTCAAAGACAAGTCTTCTTTCCTGAGATGAATCATTGTTATCGACGATTGTGACGGGCTTCGAGAGAACCCTATGAGTATGGAATTACCACTTACTCAACCTCTTCAACGGAAGAGCGTGAGATCTTCCTGGATGGAAAGACCAACCTTGAACATCCTATCTTCAATTGTATATTTCAATATGACGTAACTCATATTGCAAGCTTCCTACGTCAGGAATATTAAGAGTTGCTAAGATATCATTCTCCATATCGAATGGATCTGGAAGATCATTCAATCTCCCCATCTCTCGTGGAAGTCCCCACTCATTCTTCACAAAAGAATCCATTGGACCAATTTCTAGATGGATCCTGCGAAAAATTCTATCCAATTCTTTATAGTCCGATAAGAAACACGCCCCGAGCATCACATGTGAATCTACATTCGCACAAGTATTCGATGTTCAAAGTAACACCATGCTCTCAAGAAGGTAGTCAAACCAACGATGACCATTAAAGCTCAAAATGAGAATTGACAAAGCCTACGCTTTTGAAGATCTCAATCAACTCGGGAGCCAAAGGGAATCGCACCGCATCTAAGAGTCATCTCGAAATAGTAAAGTACCGGCGAGGTGAACGGCTCGATCGACTTTTGGCAACAATAGCTACCATTTGGGAAGAAAAATTTTCGGAACACCATTAAGCTATCGATGTGACGGGATGATGGATCCATAGTCGCCACACTATGAGTTTTCTTCGCCATCACCTGTAAGAATACATAATGAATAAAGGGAGAAATAATAATAATAATAATAAAAATCAAAGAATTTTGTGAAAACTCACTCACCTCAATATCAGCATCTTCTTATTTTGACCCTCTCTCGCCCAGCTTTGGGATAAAATTCTTCTCAGAACTCGACGAAAAGAAACACATACATATGAAGGGGAGGGGAAAGAAAAGAAGAAGGGATACATATAGAGAGAGAAGAAAGATATCCCCTCTAATAAGGCTATGAAATTACCAACAAACTTTCGATGTGGACGATGGCTCCTAACAGTGCTCACATCTTGGCGGTTTCAATCACAACCGTCCATCCAAGTTGAAAGAAAGCTAATTTTCTACACAAAACGTAGGAACCTGAGCTTTGATCGCCTCCAATCGGACGGTCCGACGAGGTTGATACCTCTAAGGAAAACCGGAACAACGACGATACCATGGACCTTGATCACCTAACCCGGACGGTCCGACGAGGGTAAACCGGAACCACGACGATACCGGGCCTTGATCCTCTTAACCCAACACAGAAACCGAACTACGACGATATCGCGGCCTTGATCGCCTCAAATAATCCTAACTCAAGAAGAAGAGGAAATAAGAAAAATGTACATTTCCTCTTACCCTAGGGGTTTTTATAGACATAGGTAAAAGGGTAAAACCCCAAAGGACAAAACAAAGCGGTTGGCTCATTAAGGCTCTGAGCCTGGCCTTCGTGAACCCGTATTGCTAAGCAGATACAAGCAGCTCTTGCTCCGCCCGCTTTATTAGGCCAGCCCGGCCGCTGGCCTCCATGATCCTGGGTTCGGACGCGAACCGACGGACTGCCATCATCCAAGCACACGCTGTCATCACAATCGACGCGTCTGCCGCCACGGTTCATGGCGCTGACCATGCAATAGCATTGCGGTTCGCGACCGCGCATCGCCATTAATGGCCGCGACCCGTTATGGAGGTATTTTCACGCTACCATCGCCGCCATGCGCACGGGCGCTTCTCGCAGCGCATGGGTCCCCCTAAAAACTCAGAAAAAGGAACAGTCCATAACCTAAAAATATCACGCCACGACCTTACATCTACATAATCAATATTGTACTTTTATGAAACTTTATTCTCCCAAAATGTATGATTCATGGACCGCAAGTTTCATTAAAGAATTTGTTGTTTTCAAGTATGTGATGCATATATTTTTGAATGATCAAGATGATGTCATCCAAAAATAGGGGGGCAACTGATATGACATTCAAAATTCCTAGTTAAAGCATGAATCTTAAGGCAGGCGATCCCAAGTCAAATCCAATCAAGCACCAAACATCGTAAAACTTTAGAACATAAATTAAACCTCTAATGATCATCAAATATAGAGTAAAATCGAGCATCTCGACGAAATAATCTAACAACCCTAAGATCTCACAAATTCATTTGAGCATCCAAATGTTCAAATACATCAAATGATCAAAAGGAATCGCCCGTAACCGGATGGGAGGAGTGGTTTGGATTTTCCATATATTTACAAGACCGCCACTCTTCCAAATCTATAAATAATACTATATATGAGGGAGACTTTTGGAGGCCAAGTGAAGAAGGAGAGCCCAAGCAAGAAGGAGGAGAGCTCAAGATCAAGATCCCAGAAAGATCGCACCACCGCCGACCAGTAACCACCACTGCCACCGCCATGCATCACTCGCCATTGTCAATCACCTAATGCCTTGCATTTCTAAGTTGTTCTATACGCGAAATTGTTCTCGCTTTCCACAAGTTCCTACACGCACCATCACTGCCACCACAAACAATTATACACATTACGTGCGCCTTTCTTGTATACCATCTTGTAATCGTATCGGAAGATTACGAGGCATATATATAGTGGAACATTTTTTGGCCAGCCCGTGGTTTTTCCCTCTTTCTTTTCCACGTTAAAATTGAGTTCTCTCGCCATTCTTTAAATACTGTGTCGGACTAATCAACAAAGTATATGTTAAACTTTCATCACATCGGTCTTAAGACGCATATATCTACCATTGAAATAAAAGAAGGGATCAAAAAAGAAATGAAGATGGGTTATATTATATAATTATATAAGGATATATATATATATATATGGAGGGAGAGGCGGCGGGGATGGTTTGAAGGGCTATGCGGTTCTTGGCATGAGAGGAGATTTTTGGTTGAACCAATGAACGGCGGGCAGCAACGCCAGTGGGATATGATCAGCGGGCATGGGCACAAGTCATGGATGGAGCATGGGCTGAGCAAAGCGGCGTGGTCAGCAAGCCGAATCATGAGTTGGTCAGAATAGGAGTCCCTCATGTGGGTGAAGGATGATCAGGTCCTGCAAATGATGAATGGTCGTGCGTCTCTCGCCAACAGGATTGAGTGATAATGGTCATGGACGCTGTCTGGAAGATGGCGAACGTGGAGGAAAAAGGAGAATTAATTTTTTTTCTTGTTTTTCCCACATGAGGATCTGGAGAGAGAGAGAGAGAGAGAGAGAGAGAGAGAGAGAGAGAGAGAGAGAGAGAGAGAGGAGGAGAGAATGAGGAGGAGAGAAGGAGGAAATGAGAGGGTAATAGTTTTTTTTAATTTATTTTTTTTGGCTTTTCAGAAAACTAAAAATAGAGGGAGGTTGAGCATATATGATAATTTAATCATTTTTTAAATAATTTTAAATATATTAATGTGAATTTCATGCCGATAAATGCACATAGTCAATATATATAACAATTTAAGGTAATTCTGATGTTCTGAACGCAATGACGCATGCATCGAGGCCGCTTTCGGTGACGATGGCAAGTTGAGTCAATTTCGCCAAAATGTATGCCGTTAATCGCCGATTTTCACAAACTCATCCAATTGCGCAAATAGTCTCACTTGATAGATTTCGGTTTCAAAGAGAATGACTAGATCAATTTAACGGAGGTCGCTTTGATCCTCGCGCTACCGGCCCACGATATGCGCAAGTGCGTTGGCGACTCGCGCTTGATGCTTGATTATCATGTCATGCAATATTTATATCTTGACCAATTTCGACGTTCTGAATGCGATGACGAAGTCTGTTCATCGATCGGAGGTCATTTGAGTTGATTTCGGTGACGCCCCTGCATTTCATTTCGATTTGGCCGCACTAAAACCACTCATTTGCAATGTACTGCCTAAATTAAGCGCATCGTCTCATTTGATAGATTTTGATGTTTTGAAGTTAACGATTCGATCAATTTCATGAACGAAGGTTGTTTTTCATCGTCGTGGCTTCCCGACTTCGACATGTGCATTGACACATTTATAGCTCGAGCGCTTAATCGATTGATCGTTAGATTTTGCAATATTTATATATTGATCAATTTCGATGTTTTGAACTCAATGGTGAAGTCCGTTCATCGATCAGAGGTCCTTTCGACCATTTTCGTGGACGCCCAGATATTTTTTGAGCCTCAATTTTACTGCTACCTCCAAAGTCCTAATTTGACTTGGTCTTGATTTATGACACATATGTGGAGGTCAACATTGTAGATCTTATAGAGAGAGATTAATGGAGGAGAAGAGGGGAAGGTTGAGCCAATGGCCAAAATTATCCCACATATGTTTTTTTTTTTGTTTTTGTGACGGTCAAGGCCATCCATTCCTTCCACGTGTCTCCTTCCAACTAAAAACCGAGATGCCGTTAACGATTGTGTTTTCTTGACTTTCGATATTTGTTAATTTTTTTTTTTCAATTTGGGATGGAGAAGAAGAGGAGAGAACTTTTCTATTAAATTGTTGTCACTATTTGTTTCATTTTATATTGAACTAATCATTAGATTTTATGCTTTTTTATGATATTAATTAATTTATATTGATTTATCCTTTTAAAATTTATAATTCAAGTATGGATTTCAAGTTAAAGCATATATTCAATCAAATTAAACGACTCAACGGATAAGTCTAATAACACTAGGCTATGGCGCGGATGGGATTTGGCGTCACGGGTGGTCGGCACGCAACTACGCGATCGATGGTGGCGACCGCGCCGGTGGCGGGATGACCGGCAACGATGGTGGTGACCGGTAGAGATTGCCGGCGATGGTCAGCGGCGGTGACCGACAACGGTGGTTGGCGGCCGACGGGGGTGGTCGACGAAGAAGGATGGTAGTGCACGGCCGGTCAGCGGGATGACCGACGACGATGGTGGTGACTGGCGGAGATTGCCAACGATGATCGGCGGTTTTTCTTTGACCTATCCGAGGTTGTTTGTAGTATGACTGACGCTAACGTATGGAAGATGTTGAATCAATCCGAGGGTTTTGACCTATCGAGGTTGTTTGTCGAGTGATACCCGGCGACATTAACTTGTGAAGAGGTGGAATGGAATCCGAGAAATTTTGACCTATCCGAGGTTTGTTAGAGTTTTGCTCGATGACGCTAACTCAAAGAGGTTGAATTGAATCCGCTGAGGATTTTTGACCCATCCGAGATTGTTTGTCAGAGTGTTACCCGATGACGTTAACTTGTATGGAAGAGGTTGAATTGAATCCGCTGAAGATTTTTGACATATCCGAGGTTGTTTGTCAAAGTATGAATCGATGATGTTAACCTATGTGGAAGAGGTTGAATTGAATCCGCTGAGGATTTTGACCTATTTGAGATTGTTTGTGAGAGTGTTACCCGATGACGTTAACCTGTGTGGAAGAGGTTGAATTGAATCCGCTGAGGATTTTTGACCTATGCGAGGTTGTTTGTCAGGGTGTTACCCGATGACGTTAACCTGTATGGAAGAGATTGAATTGAATCTGCTGAGGATTTTTGACCTATCCGAGGTTGTTTGTCAGGGTGTTATCCATGACGCAACTGTATGGAAGAGGTCGAATTGAATCCGCCAAGAATTTTAACCTATCTAAAGTTGTTTGTCGGTGTTATCCATGATGTTAACTGTATGGAAGAGATCGAATTGAATCGCTAAGGATTTTGACCTATCCGAGGTTGTTTGTCGAGTGTTACCCGGCGACGCTAACTGTGAAAAGGCGAGAAGTCCACCGGACCTTTAACCTATCCTAGTTGTTCATAATCTTTGCTGACGCTTAACCGCATGGAGTGCAAGTTTTGATCTATCGAGGTTGTTTGAAGTCTTTGCTCGGCGACGCTAACGTATGGAAGAGATCAATTGAATCTGAGAATTTTGACCCATCCGAGGTTGTTTGTCAAACTATTACTTGATGATGTTAGCCTATATGGAAGAGGTTGAATGGAATCCGCTGAGGATTTTTGATCTATCCGAGATTGTTTGTCAGAGTCTTTGCTCGATGACGTTAACTTGTATGGAAAAGATCGAATTGAATCCGCTGAGGATTTTTGACCCATCTGAGGTTGTTTCTCAAAGTATTACTTGATGACGTTAACCTGTATGGAAGAGGTCAAATCAAAACATCCGTTTGTAGTTGTAGCCAAAGATGCTCCTTAACCTTGGTCTTTTTCATTGGTATTGGACTTGCTTCTAACCGATAATTAATTAGATATCTAGAATATTGATTTAGATAATCTTTTAAGATTAAGAGTTGCCCCAATTGACAAAATCAAAGAACTAAGTTTGAATCTTCATTTTTCATGCTCTTTAAAAGCTTGAAATACTCCACCTCGATGGTGGTTTTGATCTTATTGGGAAACTTGGTCATCATACAAGATGAAATAATGTGAATCAGTTTCCCACAGACGGCACCAAACTGTTGTGTGCTAGAAAACCAGTTGCGGTAGAGTGAAAGTTTACGCCTTAGCCTTGTTGTGAAATCCAAAGACACAATACGTGTATTTAAAGTGTGAACAAGAAAACCCGTAAATTTTAACGTGGAAAACCTCAAAAGAGGGAAAAATCACAAAGCCTAGAAAAAAAGCTTCCACTATATATTTATTTTGAGTACAAGTTTTCGATAACGGGATTACATAATCAGATATGAGAAGGTCGATAATGGGAATCCCAAAATCGACAACAACGCTTATATAGTCGCTTCAAACAACAAATTGCTAGTGGTAGAGATGATGGTGAACATGGGGACGATGAAGGTCGTCGTCATGATGGTGACCAATTGAGATTGACAACGGTAAGGATCAGCGGCTAACGGGCGTCGGCGGTGATGACCGTCGAGTGGTACGATCAGGTTTGAGGATTTTGAAGCTTTAGAGCTCTCTCCTCTCTCTTGCTTGACCTCCCACGGGCCCGAATGACGGTTTTGAGCGGTTTTGAGCCGTTTTGGGCCCCTCTAGATCTAAATCATCAAAGGTGATAGAATGGTCAACCCGAGACTTCGGGCTCAAGGCGGCAATGAATATTTGGCTAGATAACACCGGCCCTCCCGCAATTTTCTATCTCTCGACCATTGGCGTTCCTTCCTCGAGTAGTTGCCCCTGATTTCTTTGGACAAGCGGGTTGGTTTTGTATAAACGCCTGCCTGGAATACCCCGGCGTATTAGTCTTTCAATCTCCTCCTTAGGTTGGTGGCACTCTTGATTGGTGTGCCTGAGTGAAAGGCGAAATTTCTCTTGATTTCCAATTCCGGCTTTAAAGGTGCATGACCACTTGGCCATCCTCTTCTGAATAGCGGTAGGATGTTCGGCATGGCGTGTTGAGAGCCGTATATTTCCTCTGATTGAGTCATCAGGAATTATTCGAGGAGGTTTTGGGGGAGGTTCTTTCTCTTCTTTTTTTACGAGATGTTTGAACATCATCTTTGGGAACCTTCTTAAGCACTTGCTTGGTGGTTGCTGTAGATGAGCAATAGCTCGTCGGAGATTTGTGCCTCTATTGGTGGACCGAGGTTAGCATAGGAATGGGTGTCTCCGCATTAATGATGAATAGAGTATCACAGGAGTCCTCAGAAGCCCCTCAAAAGTTCTGGATCTACTCCTGGTATCTGTCGGGCTTCAGAGGAGAACCTCTGGAAGTATTCTTTGAGGGACTCTCCATGGATTACGGTTCAGGAGATGTGATGAATCCCGATGATTCTCTTGTTCATGGAGCTGTTACAAAAAATGCAGACTCTCCAAATGATGACGGACCCAGGGGCCCAGTGAATAGAACCCAGGCTTTGTCCTTTGAGGGAGTTCTTTGGGAATACGACAAGGCAGAGTCATTTTGCCCGAATGTGCATGATCGTTCGAAAGTCGATATGCTCGTCTGGATCGGTTTATTGCCGCATCGTAAGGAGTCCATCTTGGGAAGCTTGAATCTCACATTCAGGTCGGGTATTGTGAGATGATCTCGTGGCGGGGGAGACGGATTTTGGAAGAAGCTGGCGGAGAATGGATCCCACGCAATCGTGTAGTTCATCGTATAAGGTGGCGTGGAGTTTCACCGATCTGAGGCGAGCCATTTGTGGGGTGAGTAGAGCGGCGTATCGAGTTGACATCGGATGTGGTGCCAGGGTTCTCTACTTGTTGATCCGGCATTGCAATCATTCTCGGGAAGAAAATGGATTATCGGGGCGTGGAACCTGCGGCTCTTCCTTTTTGTCTCTCCATAAAGAATTTTGTTCGGGAATCCTCCATCCTTTGCGATCTTCAAAGAGGGGCGGACCCCGGAGACAGTATGTAGAAGTGTTGGAGACTTGGCGTCCTTGATCACGAGAATGAGGGCGTTGGAGCACAAACCCGTTTACCAACCATAGTGGAGATATATAGCAATGAATTTGTTAAAATAATCTTGCGTAAGAATTTTATTAGGTAGATGCGAGATCTTAATAGAAAAAATTATCAACACACTGGCGGGGATATGAACAATTATCGTGAAAACCAGTTAAGGAAAAACCATTGCATCTAGAACTTTATGTGTTGAAAGATGGTCCTTGCTTCTCGTTAGTTGGAGAAGGTGTTTTAGTATATTATGTAGAAAAAATACAATATCAACTCAACGAGGAGAAGTTTCCCAAAAGCGGCGAGCGGATCTTAGAACAACCTCTTGATCTTAAGAAAAGCGGCAAGGGTCTTTCTAGTCCCTCAGGCGTCTAGAGACTCTGATCTTGACCTTCTTGGTGGTCTGGTGATGATTCAGTCAATTGGTGGTTCTCGAGCTCTCGGTCTTTCTTAGTCCCTCTAAGGTGAGAATGAGGCTCTTTTAGATTTTTGTAAATTATTGGAAAACTCAACCACTCCATTAGAGTCGATCCCCTCGTCGGACGTGTATTTTGATGATTGCCTTAATGATGTGAATTGGGTGATCTTGGATTCGTTGGATTCGTCTTTGAGCCTCGACTATAAATATGTTTGGTGACCATTTGATCCATTTTCATTTTGATAAATCACGATTCGAGCTTCGGATCGGTATGCTTGATATGTTCTTATTTAAATCGAGGATTGTTTATTTAAAAATAAATCGGTGGTCGTGCATTTAAAATGTGCAGATTATTTGATCGATTAATTTTGAGGATGTATCATTTTAAATAATCGGAAGAATATCGTCTAGAGGTGAATTCTTCGATTTTGAATCTCACAATCACTTTTTCGTAAGAGAGAACATCATCAAGAGAAATTCTTTCGATTTAAATGACTCCTTTGCCTTCATTCGATCGCCGTGATTTAGACGAAATTTTTTTTTAGAAAAATATGAAATTAGTCGTTTGTGGACTGACGATGGTCGTAATCGTCAAACGACGACTAGCATATTTTTTTTTGGGTGGCTTTAGAAACCACGGGGAGAGAGAGAGAGAGAGAGAGAGTGCACGGGAGATTTTATTTTTATTTATTTTTTTAATTATTATAATTATTTAAAATATATAATTTAAAATATTTTTATAAAATATTTAATTACTAAATATTTATATATTTAGTTATTAATTTATTTATTTATATATATTCAATATATAATTTCTAAATATTTTAATTATATATATATAAATTTTTAATATTTTTATTATTAATTAATATAATTATTTAAAATATATAGTTTTATTAATTTTTTGTTAATATATAATATAAAATATTTAAAATATATAAATAAATAATTTGTAATAAATAAATAAAGAAATGAATAAATTATTTAAATATTTTATAAATTATATATATATATATATATATATATATATATATATATATATATATATATATATATATATATATTTATTTATTATTATTTATATATTTAAATTATATATATTTTTTTAAGTTATATAAATAATTTAAAATATTTAAAATATATAAATAAATAATTAGTCATTTTATATATTTATTTAATTATTGTTATTTATTTATTTGTTTAAAAAATTTGTAAATATATATTAGTTAAATAAATAAATATATTTTAAATTATATAAATATTTAGTTATTTAAATATATATATATATATATATTATATTTTTATTCCTTTCTTTATTTATTTATTAAAATTTATTTATTTATTTATTTTTTTATATTTTTATATTTTTATATTTTTTTTTTGTTATTATTATTATTATTATTATTATAGACTTATATATATATATATATTCTATAAAAATTATTTTTTAATTATTTATATAACTTAAAAATATATATATAATTTAAAATATATAAAATAACTAAATAATTTTATATATATGTATATATATATATATATATATATATATATATATTATATATATATAATATATAAATATATATATATATATATATATATTATTATATATTTATATATAATATTTGTTATATAATTTATATAAATTATTTGTATATTTTGTTTCTTTTGTTTATATTAAATTTTGTTTTATATGTTTTAAATATTTTAATTATTTATATAACTTAAAAATATTTATATAATTTAAATATATAAATAACTAAATAAATTTATATATATAATTACTTTATTTATATAATTTATAAATATTTTGTATAATTTATTCTTTATTTATTTTGTTTATTAATTGTTTATTTATATATTTTTAAATATTTTTAAATTATTTTTAACTTAAAATATATATATAATTTAAATATATAAATAACTAAATAATTATAAATATATATATATATATATGTATACTTTATTTATATAATTATAAATATTTATATAATTTATTACTTTTTTTATTTATTTATTAAAATTATTTATTTATATATTTTAAATATTTTTTATATTATATATTAATAAAAAAGTAATAAAAATTATATATTTTAAATAATTATATTAATTAATAAAAAAATTAAATAAATTTATAAATTTATATATAATTAAAATTTTTCAAATTATATATTTAATATATATATAAATAAAAAAAAATTAATAACTAAATATATAAATATTTAATTATTAAATATTTTATAAAATTTATTTAAATTATATATTTTAAATAATTATAATAATTAAAAAATTAATAAAAATAAAATCTCGGTTGCTCTCTCTCTCTCCCCCTCCCTGGTTTCTAAAGGCACCTGAAAAAAAAAAAATTTCTGAGACCATGCTGTAAATACTAACTTTTTTTTAAAAATTTGTTTTGATAAAAATATTTAATTATATTATTAAATACATTTGAAAAAATAATCACATAATATATATATGTATATAATATATATATATAATATATATATATATATATATATATATATACATATAATAATAATATCTTATACACATAATATTAATATATATATATATATATGTAATCTAATATAATATTATTAATAATAATAATATATATATAATAAAATTTATTATATATGCTTTTAATATAATAATATTAATATATGTATAATATATAATTGTATTTCTACATATTATATATTAATAATAATTTAATATTAATAATAATATTATATTATATGTATTATAATAATATAATTTCTTTGTATGTATATGTATTATATATATTAATATATATGTATTATATTATATATATATATATATATATATAAATATATATATATATATATATTATATATATATATATATATATATATATATCTTTGCGTTTATTCAGGTTTGAAGATCATTGTGCTCAGAGACTGAGATGAAAAAATAGCTTTGTGAGACACATTAATTTCATAGAGAAGGTAACGACTTCGATGTACTCACCCAGGCTAGCTAAATTTTGTCATTTAACTTAGAAAAAAAAAGGGGAATGAATATATATTGTATAGTATGTCTCTCTTGTCAGTGAAGGCCCTGTACTCGAGAGCTGACGAGATAAAAAATGGTATGGTGTGTGAACCTCATGATCTCTAGGAGTGCAAATTAAGCCAAAACATCGCGACCACGGATGGCGTGAGGCTGATGTAAAATCTTGACTTAGAAAAGTGGGGTGTGAAATGAGCGATTTAAGAACGTTAAGTAGGGAAACCTATAGCTAATTTTAAACTAAAAGCGTCGAATAAAAAAAGGGAGAGCCTCGAAAATTTTGGAAGGAATAGAACATTCATTTAAAATCTATGTGAAATTTGGGAGGCTAATATCACTCAAATATTGCAATTCTAAATTGAATCGGTAAAGTGAGTTCTCTTCTTGTAAAGTCCAAAATTAAACAAGCTTTAATTGGGGGGGGGACTAATACTAAACTCACAAACTTGTAATAAACTCAAAATCTAAGGATGAATCCAAATTGGGTTTAATAATTCTATCTGAATATATGATTGATTTATTAGCTAATAAGCATGAGTAGTCTAAATCAATAAACAGGAAATGTAACTTATCAAAAGTGATCTAAATTGAGCATAATTAAGTGGGAGAATTACAAAACTCAACAAGTAAACTAAGTGCAAATAATATTTTAAACTACAATCTAAATCAAAATGTCTTCTTGGGATCATGACTTTATAAGCGAATATACTAAATCAAAATCTACAAAAATCATAGAGCTTCCTTCGATCAAATTAAGAAATTTTATTCTAATTATGATTTTTAAAATCAATAATTTTATTAATTAAATGAAATTAGCTAAGCTATAAATTCTTGTATGTGCCCGGACATAGAAATTTAAAGGTCAAATTTTAATGTTTGAAAAGGCTGTGCAGGATGAAGTTGAAATTAAATAAAAATACAAAATCAATCTCAAAATTCAAACATAAAATTACTTAAAATTACAATACACCCATGGGGCCGACCTTATGTTGAATCAAATTCAAGCGTATGAGGATCTTTGTGTGGGTTGCTTCGGTTTAGTCTTAGGGTGGATCAGGGTTTACAAAACTAAAAACTATAATAAGAGTTTCAAATCTTTGAAATATTTGGCGATTACAGGTGATAGTAAATCTAATCCTCTTAGCTAGCGAGTTGAACGATCTAAAGCTCTTAAACATATTCAAATTAATTAATTTTTTTCTCAAATCAAATACTTGAAACTACTTAAATGGAATTCTATCATTAAAACTTAAATCAAACTCAATCCATCCACCTTCCATGATTGTTTCGGGGTGATAAATTAAGAAACTCTAGCTCCAAAGGAGCCAATGCCAAATCAAGTGTTACATGTTCATTCTCAATTAATCTCTTGCTCGGTGCGTGAGTCCTCACGCATGGCTTGGCTAGTGGGCTCCACAGATGAAGCGATCCGACCGAGTCCTCGATGGTAGTTTGGCCCATTATATTATGATCGATCGTAGCCCATATATTCCCCAATGGCTCTGCCCTTTGAGTTGTGAATCATAGGGTGTATGAAACAAACATCTCTGTATAATGTAAACTTAAGCCTATCTCCTTAGACAAATACCACCCCAGGTCTGCAAGGATTTCATGGACGACGTAACCCATGTGTTGCTGATGAGGATCCTTCTATTAGGTTGGGTGGACTATCTCCTCTGACTAAGCAAACTAGAGACCACAATGGCGATGGGAACCATGAGATCTAGATCGGGCATCATCATTCCCCAATAATCAGGTTTAAATAAAATGATGAATTTCATATCTTAAATTCTAAAACTCCACATCTTCTTCTGCAGCATTAAGCGATCTAATGACTAGCCTGTCGAAGTTCTCTCTCACTTATTGAGGAGGGGGCTTGCTTTATAGAAAACCTGGAACTAGATATAAAGTCCTCACCAAATGAGGGCGAAATCTCTGGGTAGTGTCTTATCTACTATCTCATATGCCTTCTAAAAATCACACCGACACTTTAAATCACACTCTCCTCAATTCAATATCAAATAAATTATCGAGAGGTCGGTGGCGAATTTTTGGAGCCCACAGATTTCTGGCTACTCCACTGGGGATAAGATTCTATTTCCATCTTTGGCTAGTCATATATGTGCTATAGTAGCAATAAAATTTTTTGAAAATTCAAAATAACAAAATGTTGATTTAAGTGAGTAATAAATTCAATATGATGCTCTTTGTAAAATGAATCATTCAGTGGAGTATATCTTTATTACACCATTATTTTGTTCTGTAACACCTGTGCATCTTGAAAGTATGGGGTGAAATAATAATTGCTAATTACAAATCCCCATCTTTCACTTTTGCAGAAATGGATCTACAAAGCACATCTTTCACTATTCAACTAGGTCATGGTGCGAATATCTACTTATATCTTTGTCATCAACACTGATGTCTACCATTCAATTTGGTAGCTTGAATTTTCTAGCTATCGTAGTTGCAACTCCTGAAATACCCACCCGTGGTACATTCGTTTGAGGCCATGCTAGAAGGCCTCAAGTTACTGAAGCTCCTACCCGTGTGCACCAACTAGTTCAACAATCAACCATTGTGTCGTTCTCCAAATAGAGAACGGTTTTCAAAGGATAGGCCAATATGAAGCCCCCATGATGAAAAGAACCGTCAATGGGCAAACTATGTCTTTAATGTCTCATGGTACAGCTGCTCCACCGATTGAACCTTTTGTACCCAGAAAGCAAGATCATGAAGCCTCCTCATCAGGGAGCAAATTAACCAGAAGGCAGAGAAGAAGGAGAAACATTGAGCTAAGGGCTCAGCACATCCCCTTTGAACGACCTAGTGAACAAGCGACTTGAGCGAGTATTCCACCCACAACAACTTTGACAATCAAAGTGGGTAGAGAAATAACTCTCTTGGCAAAATAAAGTAATTCTTGGAACCAACGTCAAGCTCCACCACCACAAGGAGAGAGCACACCTGCGCTGTATATATAAAATTCTCAAAGTAGCTAAGAATAAAGGCCTAATGAATAGAAGATTTTGAGGCACGTGGTGATGGAAAATCTTGAAGCTACACCAAGAAAGTTGTCATCTCTTACGGTAACTAGTGAGCGATGCATGGTGAGCATCGAGACATGACACTTAGACTTGTGTCCAAGAATCACTAGAAGGTCCGGTGAAAGGATAAGAAAATATGGAGGCCAAAGCCCTGTAATGAAACTTTGAGTAATAGAAGAGGTGTGACATCTGATACATATACTCAGAAATCTATCTCAAAATCAACTCATCAGAAGTGGATACCCAAAAGAAGGGATATCAGCGATGAAAGATATGATGATCGACACCACGGAGAATCCTCAGGGGATCCCCCGATCATTTTCACCTATAATAAAAGGTTGATGTTAATCATAGTCCTTTAATAGAAGAAGTAGTTGTTCTGCATATTGAATCAGAGATCCACTGGAAACATCGATCGAAAATTTTTGTGCATGAAGAAAATAATGAAGAGGATTCTATGGAAGTAGAAGTTTATATATAGATATAGATGAACTCCCTCGGACCATCGTGCGAACTCAAGGAACCTGAACCTGATTTCAACATTTATGAAGAAGAGTATTCAGAGAAGAAAATAAAGGATGGATCTTCGATCTTTGCTGAAGATGAAGAAGAAGAAGACCAAAATGAGAAAGAGATCATGAGTGTCAAAGCTGTTTATATGGTTGAACCAGAAAATGATCAGCCTGGTACACGCTTTTATAATCAGCATTGTTAGATACATAATGACTATCTCTACAAATACACAAGAAGAGTCAAGTTCTTCCCCTGAAAATGAGCAAGGAGCAGAACAACAATAAGAAATAGAGGAAGAGGAAGAGCCTGTACTGATTGATGTCATGGTGTTAACTAGAGAGCAAAGAGAAATGCAGCGTCAAATGGAGGTCAAAGATAGGGAGATTGCATAGCTTGATACCAAAATAAATAATATGATGGTACAAATGAACATCATGATGAAGATGTTCTGAAGAATAACACAGCATTTTGTTTTGTCTAACCAACTAATAATACAACTTCTATACCAGGTCATTATGGTACCTCAAGCTTACACATACTCATGAAGTGAGAGCAAGTTAACCCACTACATCTCCACTTTCGACAATTCAAAATCAGAGCACAGACAATGCTTTCGTAAAACATTAATCAATGAAAAGATAAAGGCAGTCATAGCCTCAGAGCAGGTTGAAAAGCTGGTGAGTAAGGGTCACCCTTATCCAGTTGAATATGACCAAGTGTTCTACCCGAATGTTTACTTAGTGCTAAAATTTAATACTTTAAGCAAGCTTGATAATCCAGTAACATCTAGCCTAATTTAAGGCTACTTGTAGTAACAGGAACAATGCACTAATTTGTTTGTCATTCGATTAAGTAGCTTCTTTGCTTTTGAATGTGCATAAAATTTGAATGATTCAGGTTAAAATATTTCTTAGATATCATATTTGTAAAGAGGTTAGCTGGTGGAAAATCACAATCACCTTGCCTTGCTAAAAAGGAAAAAGATGAGTGATAAAATTCATAAGTCGTTGGCAACTAAGTATGAAGTGAGCAACAATTGTAAGAAGAACATCGATCCAATTGCTAATGGGCAATATGCATGATAAAATGGCACCATTTCTATGCATAGTGTCGATTGCAACATTCGAGACTTCGATATGGTGGCTAAATTTGAAAAGTTGAATTGCCCTAAGTTTGAAAGTCTAGATAAAGCAAGGAGAAACAAACCTTGACTCAAGAAGAAATGAAATTCATGTAAACTTCCTATAGCTCAAATGGCAAGCGGGTGATATACAATGTGGATAAAGAAAAGCGTAGGTTACAATGATAATAAGGGTAAAAAAAACTTTATTCTAACTTAGCCAAAATTGGTATTATGAGGTAATGACAAACCTCAGACTTTTCTACGTGGTGGGAAGCATCCAAAACAAGCAACAAGAGATGATGAGAAAATGCGACCATGTCTTAAGGAAAAGATGAACAAAGAATATTCCTTTAGAAGAAATGTGGGAATTATTTTAAATTATTTGTCAAAACGTTCTGATTCAAAATTAAAACGAAGATGCTTATTAAGTCAATTATCAAACTATTGTCCATATCATCGGATGATAGGTAATCCTATTGAATATTATTATGTCTTCAAAGATTGACAAGAAAAGAGTATCGGGAGGTGAATTTAAACTATTTGACAGTGTTCTAGTCAATCCAAAAAGAGAGTCTATAAGGATGATTACGTCCTCTTCTATATCATCCTAAAAAAGGCAAACAGAAGGAGAAATTAGTTCAGACTGAAGAATGATAAACAATAGTCTCTAAAAGGCCATGAAAATCTTGCGGCTAAAAGATGTCCCTAGTGTTAAGTGGAAATCACCACTTGAACATATATTGGACTTAAGCTAAACCAAGTATTTATGCTTCTCAGTGGCATTCTGATAAGGCTACTTCGTCACAGCATGAGAAGCAGTCTACTAAATGCAAGCCTTAGAAATCAAAGAAGCTAGCCAAAAAAAAGAAGATCAAGAAGAGAACTACAACTCAAAAGATTATCAACAATCTAGAGGAATATCACCAGCCGACAAGACAACCATTTAGGCTTGAAGACTTCATGCCTAAACTTCATAGTGTTGAATCAGATGAAGAAGATAATGGTGAATCTTGTCCAGTAGAGACATGTTGAATCATCTGCTTGATGTCATATATTCTTCAGCATCAGTTACTCGAAACAAGGTAGTCGAGACGATTTCGACAACCCATCACAACTCTTATCAGAAAAGCAAGAAGAGCCTGAGGAGCTAATGCCTGAATTTTGTTTAATGACTCAATAAGACAATAATAGTTCAGATGAAGATGTGTTTTCATGACGAAGAAGAGTCATACTCATCGATATCATCACATGTGACGTATGATGTTGAAAAATGTGTCCCAGCCCTTTTGGCCAATCTTCGAGAATAAGAGAGAAGCTGGAAGAAACTACCTCTTCAAAAGAATCTGAGCAAGATAAGGTGATTCAAGTTTAGTTGAGAAGTGATAAAGTCTTACCACCTTCATCAAAGAAGGGATATGCAAATAAGACAAAGATAAACAAATTGAAGTCACCAAAAATATCATTCCAAGAAATCCTAGAATAAAGCCTAAATCGCGAGAAGATAGATTATAATATTCTATCACATCTGAGAAAGATCCCTGCACAATTGAATATGTACGAGGCTCTCTTGATGTCAAAAGGCCTCCGAGAAATTTTGATACGCTCTCAAGATCCGGAGGTTATGAAGCTTACTTTCTTTGAAAAATGCATTTGCAAACTCAAGATCTCCCAATAATCACATTTTCTAAGGAAGGCCTTATGTTGTGAACAGCGGATCATAATCGTCCTCTTTATGTTACTATAGAGGGTGATGGTATCTCGATTAGCCGAATATTGATTGATCTCGATTCTTCTATCAATCTTATGAGTTTAAAGGTGTTAAAAGGATTATCTGGATATCTAACATCTTGGGAGAGATAAGTTGATGGTTCATGATTTTAATGAAAAGGGACAAAAAACTTTGGGTTCTTTTATTCTCTTTCTCAAGTTCAATGATTTATATAAAGCCAAGTTTCATAATCTATGCGATACATCATTTAGAGCTCTCTTGGGCGGTGGCATGATTATGGCATGGTCCCATCAACTATGCATCAATTTATGAAGTATCTGAAAGATGGAGAATAATTCAAAATTTTTGAAAACCTACAACCATTCTCCGTCAATAAAGCAAAGATCTATGAAGATACAAAATATTTCATCCTCAAAGAGCCTAAGCTAACAGAGCCTCTTGAAGCGGTAGCTTCCACTTCTAGAACTAAAAAGAAATTTCACAAAGTGAAAGAGTAGAAGAAAAGAGGAAGAAAGAAGGCAATGCCGACTCTCCCTAAAGCACTCAATTTTGCACCTAAGTCAAGCAAATAAGTTCCTCATTTGAGAAGTGACACAGAAGAGGGAGAAGATATCCCTGTCACACCTAAGGAAACTTATAAGCTTTCAAGAAAGGTATGAAATAAGTGATTCTAATTGGACTATGATTTTGAATCTTTTCATGGAATTAGAGTTCAAATGGCTGCATCAAGGAGGATAGCTCACTTGGCAGAGTCGGATGACTCACTCAAAATTATACCCATCCCTTAGCAATGCTTCAAAGAAATCAGTCCACTGGAGGTTCATAATATTGAAGAATTGATAACATTCTATGTTGCCATTGGTGAGAGTGGCGAGCAGAACTCTATTTTATAAATCAAGAGTCTTAGCCTCAAGATTTTGAGCCTACTCAACATAAAATTTGATGAGATAGTGTCAATAAGAATACCAATATACTAGTAGAAGTTGCAAATATGATGCATAAGCTTGGAATTCATATTGGAACTACTAAACATAGGACTCAATTCTTTAACAAGATGTGGAGCCAGAAGTCCTCAAGCATCTCGAAGAAGTGATAACTTTACCACTAAAGGTCTAGGGTTCATCCACAAATCTCATCAAGATAGAGCCTATTATATTATAATAGAAGCTGGATAGAAACTCTTAGTGATGAAGAAGATGATTCTCATAAAATTCTTCTTAAAAATGATGAAGAAGTGGAAGCCAAGCCCGTACCTGAAGAACTCAAAGATGGTGAACAAATAACTACTAGGAATGAACTTAAAGAAGTCAACCTAGGAGCTGAGAATGATCCCCGTCCATCTTTTGCCTTATGCCTGATGAGAAAGTTGAGGAGCTAAAAATAATATTTTTGTAAATTCAAGGATTGCTTTTCCTGGACATATTCTGAAATGCCAGGCTTATCCCCTAATGTAGTGATTCATAAACTAGATATTAAACCCGGATCGGCCTATTAAACAAGCTCCTAGGTGAATGAAATTGGAGATTGAAGAATAGGTAATTGCATAAACTAAAAAAGCTAATCAGTAGGCTTCATTAGAGAAGAAATATCTGATTGGATAGCAAAATTATCTAGTTAGGAAGAAGAATGGCCAAATCGGTCTCTGCATTGACTTAGGATTTAAATAAGGCATGCCCAAAAGATGACTTTTCGCTTCCAATATTAGAACTACTACTGGACAACACCTCCAACTACGACATGTTTTTATTTATGGATGGATAGCTAGTACAACCAAATCAAATTGTGAGGATGAAAAATGTACATCATTGAACTCTATTGGAATGTTATGTCGATGATGATGATGAAGAGCTTAAAGCTGATAACCACTTGAAGACTTGAGAATTGTATTGGAAAGAATTAGAAAATATGATCTCAAGATGAATCCTCTAAAATGTGCATTGAGATATTCTCGAAAAATTCACGGGGTACATTATGCATAGAGGTATTGAAATCGATCTGCCAAAATCAAGGCAATCGTGGAGATGCCTCCAAGAAGAGTTTCGTCAACTCCATTCTTTATATGGACATCTCATTCATCCATCGATTTATATCAAATTTATTAGGATGTTGTCAACTATTTGGAAGGTTAATGAAGAAGGATGCTCTATTCAAGTGGGACAAGGAGTGTCAAGAAGTCTTCAATAGCATTAAAAGCTACTTATTAAATTCACCAATCCGGCTTTCAGGAAGCCCCTCATTCATATACATTCATTAGAAGAGTCTCTGAGGTATTATTAGCACAATACAATGAAGAAAACAAAGAGAATGCTCTTTATTATATCAAGCGAAGGATTGGAGCATGAGATACTCTCCGATAAAGAAGAACTTTTTAGCATGGATCTTTGCAATCCAAAAGCTCCATCATTATATGTTATCTCATAAGATTACCCTCATCTCGAGGATCAATCTGAAGTACTTGATGACAAGACTAGCGTTGATAGGTCACTTAGTAAGATGGGCAGTATTGCTTTTACAATTTGATATCACATATGTTTCGTAGAAAGCAGTGAAGGGACAAGTCTTAGTAGATTTTTTAGCTGCACATCCCATCCTTGCGGACTCTTCGCTTAATGACGATTTGCCCGATGAGCAAATAATGTTCATTCATGAAAGAGAAAAATCACAAATTTGGGAAATGTACTTTGATGGAGCCTCATCGATCAAACAAGTCCAACATCTAAATTTTCCAAGAACAGGAGCAAGAATCGACATCATCTTCATAACACAAGAAGGAGAGATAATGAGATGATCATATGGATTATTGAGCCAAGAACTAATAATGAAGGCTGAATATGAAGTAGTGGCAGTGCGGAAGAAGCTATTTTCATAGGCATTCAAAACTTGCATATTTTTGGCAATTCTCAGCTTATTATAAATCAAGTACTTGGAATCTATAAAATTAACAAGCTTGAGTTAGCTTTCTATCATAAGCGAGTTCTTGAGCTTATGAAGTAGATACCAAATATCACATTAACTCGAGTCTCTCGATCCGAGAATAGTAAAAACTATTGCTTGGCAAAATTAACTAAGAAAATGACAAGTATGAATGGTGATTATGTCATGATCAGCATATTTACTCGATGAGTTCTAGAGCCAATAAAGTATCAATCCCCATAGGTAGCGGGGTTACTAAACTTCGACACGGCGGGATCATTTCGGTGCTCCTCATACTCTTCAAAATCAACAAGAAGTTGTACTAAGAAGAGCTAAGAATGGCATTGCTTTGAAGCGTGTGAAACCTTTGTTGTAGAAGAGTCATGTGATTGGAGGCAAGCCTTCATCTACTTTAAAGAAGGCCAAGTAATAAATCACTAGCATCTCAAATCGAAAAGAGAATGCTACGCTATGCTTTCATCAATAATACTCTATATCTTAGATCCTTTGAACAAATGTGGCTCACGATGCAGGTGTAAATGAAGCTAGCAAAGTGATGGTTGAAGTTCATGAAGGACTTTGTGGTGCACATTAAGTCGGTCCCAAGATGACAATAAAATTAAAAGAATGGACTATTATTGGACATCTATGGTGAGAGCGCATTAATCATGCTAAGAAGTGTCATGAGTGTCAAGTACATGGGAATCTCATCCTCATCCCCTCAAATTCATTACACCAACAATAACATCGGCCATTTGAATGTTTTAGTGCAGGTATAATTGGACCAATTGATCCACCATCGTCATTGGCTTCGCTTCATCTTGATTATTTCTTTAAGTGAGCAGATGCTACTCCATTTAACGAAGTTACTGCTGACGTAGTGATCAACTTCTTCATGCATAATATAGTATATAGATTTGGAGTGCCACGCAGAATAATTTCTGATAATGGCATAGCTTTCAAAAGTGCAAAGATTTATAGATTCATCGATCAACACAAAATTGATTGGCGATACTCTTCAATATATAATCCAAGAGCAAATGATTTGGTGGAGGCCTTCAACAAGACATTAGTCAAACTACTCAAGAAGATTCTCACTAAAAATAAGAGAATGGCATACCAAGCTAATAAAGGCTCTATGGGCATATCAAATTACACAAGATGCTAACTAAAGCCACTCCTTATTCATTATT
>CM038229.1:5229383-5293765 GCA_021442155.1 Cymbidium sinense | reverse complement strand
CGATATGTTGTACACGAAGGACATGAAAGGATCTGAGATCTGGAATATTGGATGGCCGTGATTTGAAATGATTTCTGGGACCCTCTGTACGACATCGTAGCCGAAGCCGTTAGGCATTCCTCCCTGTTGAGGGTACCACAGTATGAAGAGAAAGAGATATATATGTGTAGTGATTTCATTGGCATATTGTTGTTTTCATGCGCAATGTGTAGGGACTTTCTAGAATTCGCAGGTGGATGGATCGTAGGCTGGAAGTGGGTGCTGGGAATTGCTCAACAATAACTTCTGCAAAATAAATGAACTCTTTTCAAATTAATATTGATCACAATTAACTTAAATAAATATTCTATAGGTAAAATATGAGTGTTTTGATATAATATGAATTTAAATACTAGATATATATATATATATATATATATATATATATATATATATATATATATATATATATATATATATATATATATATATATATATATATATATATATTATTAGATATATAAAATTAATTTTTAATAGTTTAAAAATTATAAATCAATCACTAGATAAACCATCTCTATTAAAAATAGATAATGGTTTAATTAAATGACAATTTTAGGGAAATAAATTCCTCTAAAATTTTTTTATTTATGTAAGTTATGTTTTATAAACATTAATAAGTTTATTTGCATAAACCACAAATTTCAGTATAAAATAGGCAATGATGAAACGTAAAGCACAAATCTCGAAATAACAAAAGAATAATGATTAAATTTTATTATTTAAATTTCAGTTGTAAGGAATTTTTCACAAGATTTCTCTATCAAAACTAGCAAAATAATAATAATAATAGAAATAATAAAGAAAATATTATCCATGATGAAAAAATATTTTTTTAATTAAAATGCATAATTTTATATTTTAAATTATTTCAATTTAAGTGCAATCATATAAAATTTTATTTTTCGTAAATTTTTTTAAAAAATTAAAGAATAAATTTTTATTAAATTTAAGATTTATTTGTGACAAATGAAGCTATATGAAAAAATAATAATAATGGTGCTAAAAAAAATCTATTATAGAAAGAAATTATGTTGATGATATATAATTTTTTTTTATTTTTTAAAAATCAAATTATAGCTTTTTAATTGTCATTATAGTTAATTAGATCAGATTAAAAAAATATAAAATTTTCTGAGAATAAAATTTTCAAAATATAACTAAATTATATTTAAAATGTAACATTCTAAATTACATTGAGTTGCAATCAAAGTGAAGTAGTGTACCTTTTTTATGCAAACCGCGATAAGGAATCCATAAAAATTTCATGATTGAGGGTCGATTGGAAGAATGCATGGCGAGATAGCCATAGGAAGCGTCAAAATATCGTAAAAAATAAAATAAAATTATAAATAATTGAAGTAATATTGATTTATATTTCATGTAAAATAAATTATAAGTAAGAGAGTATGTATTTCATATTAAATCAAATTAAAACATTAATAGTTAGGAAAAATCGAATAGAATTGTAAAAAAAAATATTTTATTCCATTAGATTTTAAATTCACAGTATTAAAAAAATTGAATTTTGATAATTCAAAGACTGAAATTAAATCATAATATAAGAAAAAAATGGAAAATCAAATTAAATAATGCATATATGACATTACATTTATTGGAAATTAGATATTCATTATTAGCATTTTTTTATTAATCATTTTTTCAAATCTAATTAAAAATCTTAATCCAAATAACTCTTATTTTTAAATAAAAAACCAATAATTCTTTTAATTTATTATCACATATATCTCTAGATTACCTTAAGCGTTCCACGCAGATTTGTAGTTGTTGCTGACACATACTAATCTCTTGCTGTAGTTTCTGAAAATACAAAAGAAAAAAAAAATTGAAGTTAAAAATTATTAAAAACAATATTTTATAAGGGGATTTACATACTTATCAATAACTTTTATCTAATATCTAAATTCTTATAATTACTTTAATAATACCCTTATATTAGAGTGTTATATAAGTAAATATAAAAATATAAGAATTTAATGATATGGATGTAAATTTTACTATTCTATTTTATTTTTTTTTTTTGTTCAGTTAAGATCAAAATACCTGCTTTTGTATTTATATAAATATTGAATTAGGCCATATATAAGAAGTAAAATAAAGGAAATATATAAGAATGATAAAATATAAGAATATTGAGATATTAATTAAATTTATCTGAAATTAAATAATTAAATGTTATATAAAACATTTTTAAATATAATTAATCTAAAATTAAAATTTGAATAATACAATATTTATCCAATAGCATATTTTTTTTAAAAAAAATTCCTTCAATTAAATTTAGCGTATAATCTTACTTGGATAATTGGATAGCTCTGTCACTCTCACATTGGAGCTTGTTAAGAGTCCTCATCAAATACTGCAAATATGCATTCAAAAATAATTAATAATAATATACAATATATTTCAATTTTGTTAAATTAATTAAAATTTTAAGAAGAAACTGAAAATTGATGCCAACTTACCTCTTTGTGCATGTTAACTCTGCTTCAAAATTCAGGAAGTTAGAAAAAAAAAAAACGAATATTAATTATGATTAGAATAGCATAAATGTCAAAATATATCTCTTTTAATAAATAAAAAATTAAATTAAATTTCATACCCTGCTCTATCATGCTCCGGGAGATTAACGTATCTGCCAATAACATCTTCAATCCTGTAGAAAAAAAAACCATTAAAATGCAATTAAATTTAATATTTCATGTAAGCTAGAAAAAATAATATATATTTATGCAAAATTATAATTTTCTTTCATGGTTAATTAAATTAATATTTTTAATAAATATAAATTATCACGCCTTCCCATAACATCGATATGAACAAAAAATAAAATTGAATAAATTAACAGATCAATTAAAATATAAAAGAATTGCATGAAAACTATGGATCGATGAACATAAATTATATAAAGAAAAAAAAAAGAAAAAAAATTATAATAATATCAAAAGAAGAAGCGATTGAAAATGAATCATTTGTTGTTAATTATGCTTTGATTTACCTCCGGCGGCCGGAGAAGTGGTGGCTGAGGATGGAGAAAGAGATGATGAGTGTCAATATGCTCCTTGAGGACGGAGGCTTCGTAGCTTGATATTCGTCTCTTGAAAAAAGTAACTTATTTGTGTTATTCTCTATTCTCTTTATCTGCAGCTTCACCCTACCCATTTATAATTTTTATATATCCTTCTAAGAAAAGAGGATGAGCCAATATTAGAATTATATATATATATATATATATATATATATATATATATATATATATATATATATGAGAGAGAAAGTAGCAAAGATTGAAAAAATAAATTGTGGAAGGGATCAAAGGGAAAATGAAGATGGGTTACATTTGCAGGATGGGCTGCAGGATGGGAAGGAGGTTTGCTAGCTGGCCGTGGGCTGGAGGGAAGGAAGCTGGCAGGCCAGCGGATGGTTTGAAGGGCTATGGCCCGGTGGTTTGCAGCAGCAGGAGGAGATTTCCGGTTTCGCGGCTGAAACAGCGGACCGGCGGCAGCAATGTCGGCGGACTGGCGCAGCGGTGGGATCGCGGGACAGCGCAGCAGTCCGGCTGGGCGTGGAGCGTGGGAGGCAAGAGGCCGCGGGCGGAGTCAGCAAGTCGCAGGCTGCGCCAGTCGAGGTCGGGTTACAAGGCTGGAGCAGGTCGGCAGCAGGGTCCCTCGCGGGGCAGCAGTGGCGCGGATCGCTGGTCCCAGCAGGTGCGACAGCAGTCGCGCGGGTGCAGGCAGGGCCAAAAGCGGATTAGTGATGGTGGGTCGCGGCCATGGACGTTACCGGCGCGGAAGACAGGCCGGAACGGAGGAAAATGTAGTGGGGGAGAATTTACCTATTTTTTTTTGTTTCGTTTCCGACGTGAGAGGGATGCTGGAGAGAGAGAGAGAGAGGAGAGTGGCAGAGAATGAGGAGGGAGAGAGTGAGGAGGAAAATGAGGGGGTAATAGTTTTCAGTTTTTTTTTAATTTATTTTTTTTGGCAATTTTTTCAGAAAACTAAAAATAGAGGGAGGTTGAGCATATATGATAATTTAATCATTTTTTAAATAATTTTAAATATATTAATGTGAATTTCATGCCGATAAATGCACATAATATATATATAACAATTTAAGGTAATTCGATGTTCGAGCCTTGATATCGTTTTATGATCGGGCCGTTTGGTTAGGCGATGAGTTGAGTCAATTCTCAAATATGCGTGTTGCTTTTGGCTCGATTTTCCAGACTCATCCATTGGTAAATAGTCTCACTTGATAGATTTCGGCGTTTCAAAGAGAATGACTTGATCAATTTGCGAAACGGAGGTCGTTTGATCCTCGTCGTGCCTACTGTCCACGATATGCGTGCAAGTCGTTGGACTCAGCTGATCGGTTGATTATCATGTCGCAATATTTACATCTTGACCAATTTCGATGTCGATGGCGAGTCGTCGTCGGAGGTCATTTGAGTTGATTTGGTGGCGTCACGTGCATTTCACCTCGATTTGCGCCTTTATACTTCAAACCACTCGACATTTACCAGACTTCTAAATTAAGCGTCGTCTCATTTGATAGATTTTGATGTTTTGAAGCTAACGACTCGATCAATTTCATGAACGAAGGTTGTTTTTTCATCGTCGTGGCTTCCTGACTTCGACATGTGCGTTGACACATTTATAGCTCGAGTGCTTAATCGATTGATCGTTAGATTTTGCAATATTTATATATTGATCAATTTCGATGTTTTGAACTCGTCGGTGAAGTCCGTTCATCGATCAGAGGTCCTTTGACCATTTTGATGCGTCAGATATTTTGAGCCTCTACTTGTTACCTCAAAGTCCATCAATTTGACTTGTGGTCTTGGCTTGATTTATGACACATATGTGGAGGTCAACATTGTAGATCTTATAAGAGAGAGAGATTAATGGAGGAGAAGCGGTTGTAGGTTGAGCCAATGGCCAAAATTATCCCACATATGTTTTTTTTTTTGTGACGGTCAACGCCATCCATTCCTTCCACGTGTCTCTCCAACTAAAACTGAACGATTGTGTTTTCTTGACTTTGGATTTTTGTTAAAATTTTTTTTCAATTTGAGATAGAGGAGAAGAGGAGAGAATTTTTCTATTCAATTGTTGTCACTATTTATTCCATTTTATATTGAGCTAATCATCAGCTTTTGTACTTTTTCATGATATTAATTAATTTATACTGATATATTCTTTTAAAATTTATAATTCAAGTATGGATTTCAAGTTAAAGTATGTATTCAATCAAATTAAACGACTCAACGAGATAAGTCTAATAACACTAGATTGCGGCGATGGTCGGCGGTGAGATGCGGTGGTTGGTAGGCGGGGGTTGGCTGCAATAGCGACGATAGTCGATGGTGGCGGCATAGTCGGTAGCGTCGGTAGTCGGAGGATGACCGGCACGATGGTGGTGACCGGTAAGATTGCGGCGATGGTCGGCTGGCGCACGGTGGTTCGGCAGCGGGTGGTCAATGGCAGCAGCGATATGTCAGCGGTGCGGCAGCGTCGGTAGTCAGCGAGGATGACGGCAGCGATGGTGGTGGACCGGAGATTGGCGATGATCGTTTCTTTGACTATCCGAGGTTGTTTGTAGAGTATGATCAACGTTAACGTATGGAAGATGTTGAATTGAATCCGAGGGTTTTGACTATCGAGGTTGTTTGTCGAGTGATACGATGACATTAACTTGTATGGAAGAGGTGAATGAATCACGAGAAATTTTGACTTATCCGAGGTTGTTTGTTAGAGTTTTTGCTCGATGACGTTAACCTATGCGGAAGAGGTTGAATTGAATCCGCTGAGGATTTTTGACCCATCCAAGATTGTTTGTCAGAGTGTTACCCGATGACGTTAACTTGTATGGAAGAGGTTGAATTGAATCCGCTGAAGATTTTTGACCTATCCGAGGTTGTTTGTCAGAGTATGAATCGATGACGTTAACCTATGTGGAAGAGGTTGAATTGAATCCGAGATTTTGACTATAGATTGTTTGTGAGTGTTACCGATGGCGTTAACACGTGTGGAAGAGGTTGAATTGAATCCGAGATTTTGACCTATGCGAGTTGTTTGTCGGTGTTGCATGGCGTTAACTTTTATGGAAGAGATTGAATTCTGGCGAGGATTTTTGACTATCGAGGTTGTTTGTTGTTATCAGATGGCGTTAACGTATGGAAGAGGTCGAATTGAATCCGCTAAATTTTTAACCTATCAGGTTGTTTGTCGAGGTGTTATGATGTTAACGTATGGAAGAGATCAATTGAATCCTAAGGATTTTGACTATCGAGGTTGTTTGTCAGTGTTGCAGATGGCGTTAACTGTGAAAAGGTATGAGTCCACCAAGGACCTTTTAACCTATCCTAGGTTGTTCATCAGAGTCTTTGCTTGATGACGTTAACCTGCATGGAGTAGGTGCGAAGTTTTGATCTATCTGAGGTTGTTTGTCAGAGTCTTTGCTCGATGACGTTAACCTGTATGGAAGAGATCAAATTGAATCCGCTAAGAATTTTTGACCCATCCGAGGTTGTTTGTCAAACTATTACTTGATGACGTTAACCTATATGGAAGAGGTTGAATGGAATCCGTTGAGGATTTTTGACCTATCCGAGATTGTTTGTCAGAGTCTTTGCTCGATGACGTTAACTTGTATGGAAGAGATCGAATTGAATCAGGATTTTGACCCATCTGAGGTTGTTTCTCAAAGTATTACTTGATGACGTTAACCTGTATGGAAGAGGTCAAATCAAAACATCCGTTTGTAGTTGTAGCCAAAGATGCTCCTTAACCTTGGTCTTTTTCATTGGTATTGCTGACTTGCTTCTCTAACTGATAATTAATTAGATATCTAGAATATTGATTTAGATAATCTTTTGAGATTAAGAGTTGCCCCCCAGTTTCTGACAAAATCTGAAAGAACGAAGTTTTACGAATCTTCATTTTTCGCTTGCGCTCTTTAAAAGCTTGAAATACTCCACCTCGATGGTGGTTTTGATCTTATTACTTGGTCATCAGATGAAATAATGAGAATCAGTTTCCACGACCATTTGTGTGCTAGAAAATCATTCGGTAGAGTGAAAGTTTACGCCTTAGCCTTTGTGAAATCCGGCACACAATTTAAAGTGTGAACAAGAAAAGAAATTTTAGCGTGGAAAACCTGAAAGAGGGAAAAAATCACTCATAAAAGCTTCCACTATATATTTATTTTGAGTACAAGTTTTCCGATAGATTACATAATTGTATATGAGAAGGGTGATAATGGGAATCCCAAAATCGGACAACAGATTATATAATTAAGCGTTGAGTTATAATTGCTTGGTAGCGAGATGATGGTGAAGCAGTGAGCGACCACGTGATGAAGGTTATCATGATGGTGGCCAGGTAGGGGTGACAGCATAAGGTCTTTTTTTTGGAGGATGGGTGCTTGTTTATAGATTGGGTGCTGTCTCATATGAAGAATCTGAACCATAATATACGGGGCTCAAATGATTCCTTTGATCATTTGATGTATTTTAAGTATTTGAAAACTCAAATGAAGTCATAATTATGAGATCTTGGGCTCTTTAGATCCGACTGTCGAGGCAGCTCAATTTATATAAACACTCAATGTTTGAGAGTTATTTAGGGATTTTGACATCGAGTTTTCAAGGATATTTTAAGTGCTTGATCTCGACGTTTCAACTTGGATCACTTGCTTTAAGCATCAAGATTAGTGCTTAGTAGTATTTTAAGTGTCATATCAATACTTATAATAATTTATAATAGTGCCCAACTTAAGAATTGTGTGATTATAATTAAAATTTCTTCTACTAAATTTTGATATACTATAGAAAATTATCCTCTAAATCTTGATAGTATAGGTATAGGCACAACTAATTTCCCATATTTAAAATAATAATAATTTTATTTTATGTCAAATAAAAATAAGATAATGTATAACAACTCTTCTTATAAAATTAAATTAAGGAAAATAATATTAAATTCAATGCTCATGCAACTATGCACTATGCCATACATATAGTTGCCTGTCATTAATAGCTTGTTTTTTGCTGCAATTTATCAAAATTTTTATTCATCCAAATATATAAATCGTGGAATAAGATATAAAATGATATATTTGTTGTAAATGATTCCCCAAATGTTTTAAATTATTTAACAGTGAAATCAGTACTACACTTTAATAATAATTTACTAATATTGAAGGGCTAATTTAATAATAATCTTTGCTAATTTTATATTATTAAGAGACTATGACACCTAAGAGAGGATGAATTGAGTATTTTAGATGAATTTTAAATTAAAATTTAATTTTAAAACTTTGTAAAAAATGTTTGTTATAAAATATATAAGATTGTTTAAAAGAAAGAGCAAAGAAATAACCAAATCAAAAGTAGCAAAGTAAAATTGGATGCACATAAATTGTTTACATGATTTGGCTAAAACTCATAAATCGCTTACATTCATGCATAGTCATCCTAACTAAGAATTCACTAATCAAATGAGATTACAACAAATCTCTTTCTTTCCTATACTAGGCAAGTTCAACTCCAATAAGTACATTACTATACCGAAGTACAACTCCAATACATACTTTTTTACTAGGCAAGTACTCAACAACATACTTTCATACGAAAAAGTACAGCCTCAAATAAATTAGTACAAGAAAAATGAAAATACAAGAATAAAATTTATCTATCTAATTTTTAAATAATTGTGCTCATAAGTCCAAATAAAATAATATTAAGACAAATAAGAAAGAGCGCTCAATATGTGTAGATTTCTTTTTAATTTTAAAAATATCAATGATATGATCTTTATATGAAGTACTTGAAATAAATGATTTTTTGAAAACAATTTCACAAGGTGAAATAATGATTTGAAAATATGAATTTAAAACAACTTTAACACAATGTGCAAGGATAAAAATAAATTTTAAAAAATTTGTATAAAGTAAACTACAAATATCATGAATATGTAAACAATAAAAATAATATTTGTAAAAGTCTTAAAGATGTGATATCACAAATCGAAACACAATTTAGTGACAAGAAAAAAAATATTCAAATCACTTAAAAAAATGATTGAAACGAACTTTAGAAAACCGTCAGCAATGTTAATAGCAATTCAATTCAATCACACCAATATATCAAAAATCAAAAATTATATTGATTGAAGCAACTTGAAACAATCTTACTCAAGTCTCTTTGATGAATGAAGATGTAAGCACAAGACTTGAAACAATTTGTATTTAATGAATTCAAAACAAGATTTAATTCCAGCCAAAGTATGTATATATATGAATGAATAAGTGCACTCGTCAAACTACTAGAGCTCAGCTCGATTAATGTTTGTTCATATTTATTCAAATTAATAAAAGAAAAATAAGCTTGAATATTTTTTGAAAACTTGAAGTTTAAATGAACTAAATATGAATATGATCTTATTATTGTTTATGCTTATGAACTAACCATGAACTCATTTATGTAGCGACTCAATTTTCATTTGTTCAAATTTTCATTTATTCAAAATTTGCTTGTCTTCAAACTTGTTTGAATCATTCAAATTTGAGCCGTAGAAGAGGCATGTATTTTTAAACTATTGAAAATAAATAAATAAAGATCGGCAGGCGAACACGATTGAATAAGATAATTTTTTGTTCAGCTCTTAAGTAAATGATCTAAAATAAGCTTAAATATCATCGTTTAAAGAATGAATCAAACATGAGCTTCATGAACAAAGAGTTACCCCAATCAAAATGCTACTAACAAAGGTTGATTTCATAGATGGGGAATGCTTATGTCGACCAAGATGCAAATTGGCGAATTATAATTACTTGTGGACTCATGCCTTGATAGGATGAAACCTATAACAACATTCAATCAAAGCGCAATTTTTCCTCATCGACATTCGCGATTGTGATGAGGCTATTACTGCTGAAAATGAGGTTGGAAATATTGATAGATATGATATTTATGCTCCTATCTAGTGGATCTTCTTCAAATATAAAGCACTTAAGTTCTTAACTTCTCTTATAAATTCTTCAAATTTTGATTTCATAATGTTAAAAATACAAATTAAATTAAAAAAATTAATTTCCATTATATTAGTCAGTTCAACGATCCTTGTACTCTATGTTAAAACCTATCTGAATCTTCCTGAGGTGCAGAAAGCACTCCATGTAACTGTTCTTTTATCATATCCTTGGACTGCTTGCAGGTAATTTTGTAAAAGTAAATTTTTATTCAAATTAAATTTATAAATTTATTTAATATCATTTTTAATGTCATAATTGTTTTTTACACAGTATGATGATTGAAAGGTGGAATGATTCATCTACTTTAAAGAATAACATGGTGTTTCATGAGTTTTAATCACTAACATTGATTTTTAAATACTTATTTCCAAGATCATTCCTTATAATTACTTTCTCTCTCTGATCTCTCTCTCTCTCTCTCTCTCCTCTGACATTCTTGATTGTGATGATCTTGTCACTTGACTGAAAATAGGTTGGAAATATTGATAGATATGATGAATGCTAATGTAAGGATCTTTTATATAAAAATGAATTTTATTTCTTATAAATTCTTATGATTTATGTGAAATAATTAAATTAAAAATTAATTTCCATTATATTAGTGGGAGGATGGATGGATTATGTTAACTTACATCTTCACGAGAGGCGAGAATTCCATGTGCTTTCTTTTATCCTTATCCTTGTTTTCTCGTAATTTGTAAAGTAAATTTTTGTTGAATTAAATTTATAAATTTATTTTAATATCATTTTTTAATGTCATAATTGTTTTTTACCAAATATGATTGAAAGTGGAATATTACTTGTGATGGAAATTGAACTAATTGGCGTGAGAGTGTATTATTTTAACATTAACATTTTTATTATTTTAGAATCAAGATTTTCTCTTCTTTCTCTTTCTTCTTGATCAAGATTGATTGTCTGTGACTTTAAGTATTATTGAAATAATTTGAATCATAGAAGGCATGGTATACTATGATCGTAAAATATATGATTTATTCTAATATTAGATCAATTTATTTTTGTGAAATAATTATATTAATGAAATATTTACTTTGTAATGATAGGTGGGAGGATATGTGATTAATCATAATTTATATGAAACATTTGGTGTTGGCTTCTGACTGAAAATGACTATGTTATACTTTTCTTAAGGTAATTATAGAAAGCTTTGTTTGATCAATATCTTTATGTTTTAGTTCATTTGTGGAAAGTATTTTACTCATGTTCAAATTACATGTTATTGGGTGAACAAATTATGAGTCTTTGAAGATATATTTTTCATGAAGCAGATATTGTGATATAACCATTTATCTTATGGATATATATATGATTGATCATGAGAGTTTGAAGTTAAGTAACCCAAAGAAGTTATTGAATCATAAAGCTAAAGACCATAGTTTTTTAATTTTTAGAAAATGAAATGAAAGAGATGAGTCTTTAAGTTTCCTTGAAATATGAGCACAATAACTTTGTCAATTTTATTTAATTTGTTAATTCAAATTTACTTTCGTAGATGACATCTTAGTCATAAGATTTAAATAAAAAGATCATAGAGATAGATAAAAAAATAGAATGGTTTAGTATATTTATGAGTGTATAGATTTAATTCTAATGATTAATTAACTATTGTGGTGAGTTGTAATATGAGTCATATTTATTATGATATTTAAAATGAGTTCTAATTTATACTCAATTAGCTTGGTTCAAATCTAAGCCATATAATTTTAAAAAATTGCCTTGACTTAATAAGTCTAAATCAATATGATTTTATATAAATATAAAACATCTTGAAAAAATGTGAGACTTTATATTTATTTGATATCAAATAATTAAAATTTTTGGTCTAATTCATGATTTTAAATTACTACTTAAAAGAAATGAAAATATTAAAAAACTTTTATTTAGTGTGAAGACATAGCCATAAAACATATTTGGATCCTATTTTTCAAATAATAAATAATTAAGATTATAACATCATTCATAAATGGATATAAATCTATGCTTTGTTTTTTGTGTGTTATAATTTATTTAATTTTTTGTGAATCTAATAATATAGTCACTATTATATTAATATATTAATTTAAAATATGTTAACTACTTTAAAATTGTGAAAACAAGATAAAAAAATGTATTTAACAAGTTGATTCATTTGACAATTGTGTGATAGCTGTAGCTTCTAATATCAGATTTATATTTATTTGTTAATATAATATCTAATATAATTATCTATCTTCATTCCTTAAAGAAATAATAGAAGAGGAAGAGAAGAAATTTGTTTAAATGAAACCAAAGAATTGATAGAAAAATTTTTCTTTCATTTTTAATCTACTCTCTTTAATTCTCAAGAGAAGAACATCAAATAAGTGAATTCTGATTTGGTCGACAAAATCAATTTTCTCTTATGTAAAGAATAAACTGATTAATTCTTCTTTTCGATTTTTTAATTCAATTTATAATGAAGCGAATGACATCATACAAATTCTTCTTTATTTAATTTTTGTACATTTCATTATACCAAAATATTCTCTTAAGTTATTTAAAAAATGAGTAATGTTATCTAAGTGAAAATATATATATATATATATATATATATATATATATATTTATATATAGAAGAAAAGAGAGAGAGAGAAGAGAGAGAGAGAGAGGAGAGCAAAGAAAGAAATAAATTTTATTTTATTTAAATTATTATATATTTAAAATATATAATTTAAAATATTTATAAAATATTTAATTACTAAATATTTATATATTTAGTTATTAATTTATTTATTTATATATATAATTCAATATATAATTTCTAAATATTTTTTAATTATGTTATATAAATTTATAAATTATTTAATATTTTATTATTAATTAATATAATTATTTAAAATATATTGTTTTTTATTAATTTTTGTTATATATAGAAAAAATATTTAAAATATAAAATAAATATTTGTATAATATAAGAAATGAATAAATTGTTTAAATGTTTTTATAATTGATAAATAAGTAATTTATTATGTTATGTATGATATAATATAACAATATATTAATAATGCCATGTATATATAATTTATTTTTTGATTTTAGAGATATGTTTTTGTTAGTAAATAATTTAAATCATTATAAATAAATAATTAGCCATTTAATATATTTATTTAATTAGTTATTATTTATTTAAAATATTTATTTATTTAAATATATAATTAGTTAAATAAAATAAATAAATAATTTAAATTATTAAATATTTGGTTATTTAAAATATATATATATATATATTATATTTTTTATTCCTTTCTTTATTTATTTATTAAAAATTATTTATTTGATTTTTTTTATGTTTTATGTCAATATTTTTTTTCTTATTTTATTGTTATTTGTATACAGATGAGATTCATAAAAATTTTAATTGTTTATATAACAAAAATATATATAATTTTAAAATATATAAATAATAAATAAATTTATATAAATATATAATATATATATATATATATATATATATATATATATATATATATATATATATATTCTTTGTTTATATATTTATAAAATTTTATAATTTATTCCTCTTTGTTTGTTTATTAAATTTTGTTTATATTTTAAAATTTTTTAATTGTTTATATAACTTAAAATATTTATATAATTTAAATATATAAAATAACTAAAATAAATTTATATGAATTGCTTTATTTATATATTTTATAAATATTTATGTAATTTTATTCTTTGTTTATTTTGTTTATTAAAATTATTTATTTATATATTTTAAATATTTTTTAAATTATTTTTTATAAAAAATATATATAATTTAAATATATAAATAACTAAATATTTAAATATATATATATATATATATATATATATATATAATATAATATATATATATATAATATATAATATACTTTATTTATATAAATTTATAAAATTTTTATATTTATTGCTTTTTTATTTATTTTTAAAATTATTTGTTTATATATTTTTAATATTTTTATTATATATATAAGAAATAAAATTTATATTAAAATAATTATAATTAAAAATAAAAATATTAAATAAATTTATAATTATATATATAATAAATTTTTCATTATATATTTAATAATATATATAAATAAAAAAATTAATAACTAAATATATAAATATTTAGTTATTAATTTTATAAAAAATTTTATTATATATTTAAATAATTATAATAATTAAAAAATTAATAAAAATAAAATCTATTATTTTTTTTTTTTTTCTTGGTTTCTAAAAAAAAAAAATATTTGTGACACATTTATATTAAATTTTTAAAAAAATTTTTTTTATTTAAATGTATTAATTATTAAATTTTAAAATATTTTATAATAATATTATATATATATATAATACAATATATATATATATACATATATATATTTTTGTATATTTTAAATATATAATTAATAATATATATGTATATATAAATATATATATATATATATATATATATATATATATATATTATATATAATATATATTTATAATAAATTATATATATATATTAAAATATTTTATTATATTAATAATAATATATTAATATTATAATTTAATAATATATATTTATGTAATAATAATAAAAAAAAATATTAATAATAATATTATATATATATATATTTCTTATTTATTCTTTTTTTTCTTTAAAATAATAAAAAAATATTTCATAAAATATATCTTATAAAAATAAATACTAATATTATTTATATATTTATTTAATTAAAAATAAATTATTTATTATATTGTTTTGATTATAATTATCATATTTCTAAAGGCATTTTAATTTAAAAATTACATATTGTTGCCATGTGTCACCTCCACTTGTATCCATTTACATCGATTTAGATTATTTAATCGTTGGATGAAATCAAACCGTTAAAATTTAAGTGTTTTAAGAAGACATATATATTTGTATAAAGGACATGAAAGGATCGAGATATGGAATATTGGATGGCGTGATTTGAAATGATTTACCAATACATTATATTCCTCCCTGAGAATTTATATGTAAAAAGAGATATATATGTGTAGTGATTTTTTATATTGTTGTTTTAAATGCATGTATTATTTTTATAGAATTCATATATGGATGGATTAGGAAGTGTAGAATTGCTCAGCAATAACTTCTGCAAAATAAATGAACTCTTTTCAAATTAATATTGATCACAATTAACTTAAATAAATATTCTATAGGTAAAATATGAGTGTTTTGATATAATATGAATTTTTAAACATATTTAAAAAAAATTTAAATACTAGATATATATATATATATATATATATATATATATATAAATTAGAATTATTAGATATATAAAATTAATTTTTTAATAGTTTAAAATTATAAATCAATCACTAGATAAACCATCTCTATTAAAATAGATAATGGTTTAATTAAATGACAATTTTAGGAAATAAATTCCTCTAAAATTTTTTATTTATTTTATTTATGTAAGTTATGTTTTATAAACATTAATATGTTTATTTGCATAAAACACAAATTTCAGTATAAAATGGACAACGATGAAACGTAAAGCACAAATCTCGAAATAACAAAAGAATAATGATTAAATTTTATTATTTAAATTTCAGTTGTAAGGAATTTTTCACAGGATTTCTCTACCAAAACTAGCAAAATAATAATAATAGAAATAATAAAGAAAATATTATCCATGATGAAAAATATTTTTTTAATTAAAATGCATAATTTTATATTTTAAATTATTTCAATTTGAGTGCAATCACATAAAATTTTATTTTTTAATAAATTTTTTAAAAAATTAAAGAATAAATTTTTATTAAATTTAAGATTTATTTGTGACATATGAAACTACATGAAAAAAGAATAATAAATGTGCTAAAAAAAATCTATTATAGAAAGAAATTATGTCGATGATATATAATTTTTTTATTTTTTAAAAATCAAATTATAACTTTTTAATTGTCATTATAGTTAATTAGATCAGATTAAAAAATATAAAATTTTCTGAGAATAAAATTTTCAAAATATAACTAAATTATATTTAAAATGTAACATTCTAAATTACAATCAAAATAAAGTAGTCATACCTTTTTATCGCAAACAAGTGCTAAGGAATCCATAAAAAGTTTCTCGAGGTCGGTGGAAGGCGTGCATGGCGAGATAGACATAGGAGCAGCGTCAAAATATCTGTAAAAAATAAAATAAAATTATAATTAATTGAAGTAATATCAATTTATATTTCCTGCAAAATAAATTATAAGTAAGAGTATGTATTCCATATTAAATCAAATTAAAAACATTAATAGTTAGGAAAAATCCAATAGAATTGTAAAAAAATTATTTTATTCCATTAGATTTTAAATTCAAAGTATTAAAAAAAAAATCAATTTTGATAATTCAAAGATTGAAATTAAATCATAATATAAGAAAAAAATGGAAAATCAAATTAAATAATGCATATATGACATTACATTTACTGGAAATTAGATATTCATTATTAGCATTTTTTATTAATCATTTTTCAAATCTAATTAAAATCTTAATCCAAATAACTCTTATTTTAAATAAAAAAACCAATAATTCTTTTAATTTATTATCACATATATCTCTAGATTACAAAGCGTTCAGATTTGTAGTTGTTCAACATCTTTCTCTTTAAAAATACAAAAGAAAAAAAAAATTGAAGTTAAAAATTAAAACAATATTTTATAAGGGGATTTACATACTTATCAATAACTTTTATCTAATATCTAAATTCTTATAATTACTTTAATAATACCCTTATATTAGTGTTATATAAGTAAATATAAAAATATAAATTTAATGTAAGGATGTAAATTTTACTATTCTATTTTATTTTTTTAAGTTCGAGTTAAGATCAAATAATTTTGTTCATAAAATGAATTAGGCCATATATAAAGTAAAATAAAGGAAATATATAAGAATGATAAAATATAAGAATATTGAGATATTAATTAAATTTATCTGAAATTAAATAATTAAATGTTATATAAAACATTTTTTAAATATAATTAATCTAAAATTAAAATTTGAATAATACAATATTTATCCAATAGCATATTTTTTTTTAAAAAAATTCCTTCAATTAAATTTAGCGTATAATCTTACTTGGATAATTGGATAGCTTAATTCATTGGAGCTTGTTAAATTCCTCATCAAATCTGCAAATATGCATTCAAAATAATTAATAATAATATACAATATATTTCAATTTTGTTAAATTAATTAAAATTTTAAGAAGAAACTGAAAATTGATGCCAACTTACCTCTTTGTGCATGTTAACTCTGCTTCAAAATTCAGGAAGTTAAACGAATATTAATTATGATTAGAATAGCATAAATGTCAAAATATATCTCTTTTAATAAATAAAAAATTAAATTAAATTTCATACCTGCTCTATCATGCTCCGGAGATTAACGTATCTGCCAATAACATCTTCAATCCTGTAGAAAAAAACCATTAAAATGCAATTAAATTTAATATTTCATGTAAGCTAGAAAAAATAATATATATTTATGCAAAATTATAATTTTCTTTCATGGTTAATTAAATTAATATTTTAATAAATATAAATTATCGCCTTCCCATAACATCGATATGAACAAAAAATAAAATTGAATAAATTAACAGATCAATTAAAATATAAAAAAAGCATGAAAATTATGGATCGATGAACATAAATTATATAAAGAAAAAAAAAAAGAAAAAATTATAATAATATCAAAAGAAGAAGCGATTGAAAATGAATCATTTTTAATTAATTACTTTGATTTACACTAGAAGTGAAACTGGGATGGAGACGTGATGAGGGCGATATCGATGTATAGAAACTCGTAAGCCTTCTTGATGAGGATTCGTCTCTTGAAAAATAATCTTATATTTGTATTCTCTATTCTCTTTATCTAACTTCACCCTACCCATTTATAATTTTTATATATCCTTCTAAGAAAAGAGGATGAGCCAATATTAGAATTATATATATATATATATATATATATATATATATATATATATATATATATATATGAGAAAGTAACAAAGATTGAAAAAATAAATTGTGGAAGGGATCAAAGGGAAGGAAATGAAGATGGGTTACGGATTTGCGGGAAGGGCTGCAGGATGGGAAGGAGGTTTGCTAGCTGGCGGGCCGTGGGCTGGAGGAGGAAGCTGGCAGGCCGGGCGGATGGTTTGAAAATATGGCCGGCGGTTTTGCCAGCAAGAGGAGATTTCCTTTCATGAAAGGACCGGCAGCAGCAACGTCGGCGGACTGGCAAAGTGGGATCGCGGGACAGCGCACTTATCCGCAGGCTGGGCGTGGGCGTAGGCAAGCGGGCCGCAGGCGGAGTCGGCGAGTCGCGGGCTGCGCCGGTCGACGGGTCGGGTTGCAAGGCGGCGGAGCGGGTCGGGCGGCAGGGTCCCTCGCGGGTGCGGGCCGCAGTGGCGCGGATCGCTGGTCCAAAGCCGCGACGGCAGTCAGTGCGCGGCATGCTTTCAGAACAAAGGATTAGTGATGGTGGGTCGCAGATGGACGTTGCCGCGGCGAAGACAGACGGAACGGAGGAAAATGTAGTGAGGAATTTACCTATTTTCTTGTTTCGTTTCCGACGTGAGAGGGATGCTGGAGAGAGAGAGAGAGAGAGGGAGGAGAGTGAGATAAGGAGAGAGTGAGGAAAATGAGAGGGTAATAGTTTTCAGTTTTTTTTAATTTATTTTTTTGGCAATTTTCAGAAAACTAAAATAGAGGAGATTGAGCATATATGATAATTTAATCATTTTTAAATAATTTTAAATATATTAATGTGATTTTCATGCCGATAAATCATAGTCAATATATATAACAATTTAAGGTAATTCGATGTTACGAGCATAATATATGTTTTATGATCAATTTGGTTATTAAATTAGTCAATTGATCAAAATATGCGTCATTTATTTGAGCTCGATTTTATCATCAATTGGTGCAAATAGTCTCACTTGATAGATTTGGCGTTTCAAAGAATGGATCAATTTTAGCAATGTTTGATCCCGTCGGTCTACTGTACGATATGCGCGAATCGTTGCGACTCAAGCGCTTGATTTGATTATCATGTATTGCAATATTTTCTCAATTTTACGTTAAATGCGATGGAAGTCGTTCATCGTCGGAGGTCATTTGAGTTGATTTGGTGGCGCATGCATTTCACCTCGATTTTGCGTATTCAAACCACTCGACATTTGAGACTGTCTAAATTAAGCGATATATCTCATTTGATAGATTTTGATGTTTTGAAATACGATTTCATCAATTTTTGAATTGTTTTTTTCATCGTCGTGGCTTGACTTAATGTCGTTGACATTTATAGCTCGGCTTGTTTCGTTAGATTTTGCAATATTTATATATTGATCAATTTCGATGTTTTGAACTCGGTGAAGTCCGTTCATCGATGGTCCTTTCGACCATTTTGATGCGTATGTATTTTGAGCCTCAATTTATGCTGTTACCTCTAAAGTCCATCAAATTTGACTTGTGGTCTTGGCTTGATTTATGACACATATGTGGAGGTCAACTAGATCTTATAAGAGAGAGAGAGATCGTTAATGGAGGAGAAGCGGTTGTGAAGGTTGGAGCCAATGGCCAAAATTATCCCACATATGTTTTTTTTGTTTTGTGGCACGCCATCCATTCCTTCCACGTGTCTCCTTCCAACTAAAAGCGAGATGCGTTAACGGTGTTTTCTTGACTTTCGATATTTGTTAATTTTTTTTTTCAATTTGGGATGGAGAAGAAGAGAGAGAACTTTCTATTAAATTGTTGTTTATATTTGTTTCATTTTATATTGAACTAATCATTAGATTTTATGCTTTTTTATGATATTAATTAATTTATATTGATTTATCCTTTTAAAATTTATAATTCAAGTATGGATTTCAAGTTAAAGCATATATTCAATCAAATTAACGACTCAACGGATAAGTCTAATCCTAGATTCGATGATGGCGTTTAATGATGGTTGGCCGAGTTTTCAGCGGCACAATGACGATAATGATGTCGGCGTCGGTATGCGAGATGACCAACTATGGTGGTGACGGTAGAAGTGCGATGTCGAGCGGTGGCAAATGATGGTGTTGGCGTGATGGTCAGCAGCGAATGCGATGTGTAGTCAGCTGTGCGTCTATGAGATGACCGACGATGTGGTAACCGTGAGATTACCAGTGATGGCTTTTCTTGTATCAGGTTGTTTGTAAAGTATGACTCAATGCGTTAATGTATGGAAGATGTTAAATCGGCGAGGTTTTGACCTCGAGGTTGTTTGTCAGTGATACCCGATGACATTAACATGGAAGAGGTGGAATGGAATCGGTGAAATTTTGATATCGAGGTTGTTTGTTAGAGTTTTTATGGCGTTAACTATCGAAAGAGGTTGAATTGAATCCGAGATTTTTGACCCATCAAGATTGTTTGTCGAGTGTTACCGATGGCGTTAACTGTATGGAAGAGGTTGAATTGAATCCAAGATTTTTCATATAGGTTGTTTGTCAGTATGAATCGATGATGTTAACTATGTGGAAGAGGTTGAATTGAATCTGAGATTTTGACCTCGAGATTGTTTGTGAGAGTGTTGCAGATGGCGTTAACGTGTGGAAGAGGTTGAATTGAATCGAGGATTTTTGACTATGAGGTTGTTTGTCATGTTACGATGGCGTTAACTATGGAAGAGAGAATTGAATCTGAGGATTTTGACTATCAGTTGTTTGTCGGTGTTATCGATGGCGTTAACTTGTATGGAAGAGGTCGAATTGAATCCGCTAAATTTTAACCTATCAGGTTGTTTGTCGTGTTATCCGATGATGTTAACTTGTATGGAAGAGATCAATTGAATCGCTAAGGATTTTTGACCTATCAGGGTTGTTTTAGTGTTAATGGCGTTAACGATGAAAAGGTTGAAGTCCCAAGGACCTTTAACTATCTGGGTTGTTCATTGAGTCTTTGCTTGATGGCGTTAACGCATGGAGTAGGTGCAAAGTTTTGATCTATCGAGGTTGTTTGTCGAGTCTTTGCTCGATGGCGTTAACACTATGGAAGAGATCGAAATCCAGAATTTTGACCCATCGAGGTTGTTATTACTGATGATGTTAACTATGGAAGAGGTTGAATGGAATCCGAGGATTTTGATCTATCGAGATTGTTTGTTGAGTCTTTGCTCGATGGCGTTAACTTGTATGGAAAAGATCAATTGAATCGGCATTTTGACCCATCAGGTTGTTTCTCAAAGTATTACTTGATGCGTTAACAGTATGGAAGAGGTCAAATCAAAACATCCGTTGTAGTTGTAGCCAAAGATGCTCCTTAACCTTGGTCTTTTCATTGGTATTGGACTTGCTTCTCGATAATTAATTAGATATCTAGAATATTGATTTAGATAATCTTTTGAGATTAAGAGTTGCCCCCCAGTTTCTGACAAAATTTGAAAGAACGAAGTTTGACGAATCTTCATTTTTCGCTTGCGCTCTTTAAAAGCTTGAAATACTCCACCTCGATGGTGGTTTTGATCTTATTGGGAAACTTGGTCGTCATACAAGATGAAATAATGAGAATCAGTTTCTCACAGACGGCACCAAACTGTTGTGTGCTAGAAAATCGATTGCGTAGAGTGAAAGTTACGCGCTTATTGTGAAATCCACACACGTATTTAAAGTGTGAACAAAAAGAATTTTAACGTGGAAAACCTCAAAGGGGAAAAAATCACAAAGCTAGCCCGATAAAAGCTTCCACTATATATTTATTTTGGAGTACAAGTTTTCGATAATGGATTACATAATTGTATATGAGAAGGGTGATAATGGGAATCCCAAAATCGACAACAGTTATATAAGTCGTTTGAGTTATAACGCTAGTGGTAGAGATGATGGTGAGCGGTGGGGAACGACCGCGGCGATGAAGGTCGTCATGATGGTGACCGACAGAGATTGACGACAGTGAGGATCAGCGGCCGGCGGTGCTTGATGACCGTCGAGTGGTGGCACGATTGTGCTTGGAGGATTTTGAAGCTTTAGAGCTCTCTCCTCTCTCTTGCTTGACCTCCCCTCATATGAAGAATGATGAGCTATTTATAGATTGGAGGAGTGGTGTATCTATAAATACATGCAAAATCTGAACCACTCCTCTCTATGGGACGGCTCAAAACGATTCCTTTGATCATTTGATGTATTTTAAGTATTTGAAAACTCAAATGAAGTCATAATTATGAGATCTTGGGCTCGTTAGATCCGACTCGTCGAGACGCTCAATTTGACTATAAACACTCAATGTTTGAGAGTTATTTAGGGATTTAATTGACATCCTAGAATTTTCAAGGATATTTTAAGTGCTTGATCGACCGTTTCAACGGATCACTTGCTTTAAGCATCAAGATTAGTGCTTAGTAGTATTTTAAGTGTCATATCAATACTTATGTAGAATTTATAATAGTGCCCAACTTAAGAATTGTGTGATTATAATTAAAATTTCTTCTACTAAATTTTGATATACTATAGAAAATTATCCTCTAAATCTTGATAGTATAGGTATAAACTAATTTCCCATATTTAAAATAATAATAATTTTATTTTATGTCAAATAAAAATAAGATAATGTATAACAACTCTTCTTATAAAATTAAATTAAGGAAAATAATATTAAATTCAATGCTCATGCAACTATGCACTATGCCATACATATAGTTGCCTGTCATTAATAACTTGTTTTTTCTGCAATTTATCAAAATTTTTATTCATCCAAATATATAAATCGTGGAATAAGATATAAAATGATATATTTGTTGTAAATGATTCCCAAATGTTTTAAATTATTTTGAAATCCAGTACTACACTTTAATAATAATTTACTAATATTGAAGGGCTAATTTAATAATAATCTTTGCTAATTTTATATTATTAAGAGACTATGACACCTAAAGAGAGGATGAATTGAGTATTTTAGATGAATTTTAAATTAAAATTTAATTTTAAAACTTTGTAAAAAATGTTTGTTATAAAATATATAAGATTGTTTAAAAAGAAAGAGCAAAGAAATAACCAAATCAAAAGTAGCAAAGTAAAATTGGATGCACATAAATTGTTTACATGATTTGGCTAAAACTCATAAATCATCGACTTACATTCATGCATAGTCATCCACTAAGAATTCACTAATCAAATGAGATTACAACAAATCTCGTACTTTCCTATACTAGGCAAGTTCAACTCCAATAAGTACATTACTATACCGGATAAGTACAACTCCAATACATACTTTTTTTACTAGGCAAGTACTCAACAACATACTTTCATACAAAAAGTGCTCAAATAAATTAGTACAAGAAAAATGAAAATACAAGAATAAAATTTATCTATCTAATTTTTAAATAATTGTGCTCATAAGTCCAAATAAAATAATATTAAGACAAATAAGAAAGAGCTCAATATGTAGATTTCTTTTTTAATTTTAAAATATCAATGATATGATCTTATATGAAGTACTTGAAATAAATGATTTTTGAAAACAATTTCACAAGGTGAAATAATGATTTGAAAATATGAATTTAAAACAACTTTAACACAATGTGCAAGGATAAAATAAATTTTAAAAATTTGTATAAAGTAAACTACAAATATCATGAATATGTAAACTATAAAAATAATATTTGTAAAGTCTTAAAGATGTGATATCACAAATCAAAACACAATTTAGTGACAAGAAAAAAAAAATTCAAATCACTTAAAAAATGATTGAAACGAACTTTAGAAAACCGTCAGCAATGTTAATAGCAATTCAATTCAATCACACCAATATATCAAAAATCAAAAATTATATTGATTGAAGCAACTTGAAACAATCTTACTCAAGTCTCTTTGATGAATGAAGATGTAAGCACAAGACTTGAAACAATTTGTATTTAATGAATTCAAAACAAGATTTAATTCCAGCCAAAGTATGTATATATATGAATGAATAAGTGCACTCGTCAAACTACTAGAGCTTTCGATTAATGTTTGTTCATATTTATTCAAATTAATAAAAGAAAAATAAGCTTGAATATTTTTTGAAAACTTGAAGTTTAAATAAACTAAATATGAATATGATCTTATTCATTGTTTATGCTTATGAACTAACCATGAACTCAGCTCGATTTATGTAAGCGATTTTCATTTGTTCAAATTTTCATTTATTCAAAATTTGCTTGTCTTCAAACTTGTTTGAATCATTCAAATTTGAGCCGTAGAAGATGTGCATATTTTAAACTATTGAAAATAAATAAATAAAGATCGAGAACACGATTGAATAAGATAATTTTTTTTGTTCAGCTCTTAAGTAAATGATCTCGAAATAAGCTTAAATATCATCTCGTTTAAAGAATGAATCAAACATGAGTTTCATGAACAAAGAGTTACCCCAATCAAAATGCTACTAACAAGGTTGATTTCATAGATGGGGAATGCTTATGTCGACCAAGATGCAAATTGCGAATTATAATTACTTGTGGACTCATGCCTTGATAGGATGAAACCTATAACAACATTCAATCAAGCAATTTTTTCCTCATCGACATTCTTGATTATGAGCTATTCTTTGATAATTTATCTTAGAGTGGATCCTATATAAGCTTTTCTTTTTCTTATCCTTGATTTCTAATTTTGTAAATAAATTTTTTATTCAAATTAAATTTATAAATTTATTTAATATTTAATGTCATAATTTTTTTATCATATTATGATGATTGAAGTAATGATTATTAATAATCTTAATATTAAAACTAATTGGCGTGATGCGAGTGTGGTTTTTTTCTAACTCATTAACATCGTTTTAAATATTTTATTTCTCTTTTTCCATTATATCAACATTTTTTTTTCTCTCTCTCTCTCTCTCTCTCTCTCTCTCTCTCTCTCTCTCTCTCTCTCTCTCTGCAGTGGGGATCAAGATTCAGTTGTCTCAGTGACTTCGACTAGGTATTTGATCGAAATGCTAAAGCTTCCAGTTGAATCACAGTGGAAGGCATGGTATACTAATGATCGTAAAATATATGAATTTTTTTTATTCTATAATATTAGATTATGATTTATTTTTTGTGAAATAATTATATTAATGAAATATTTACTTTGTATTATGATAGGTGGGAGGATATGTGATTGGTCATAAGGGACTTACATTAGCTTCTGAGGGGAGCGGGACATTTGGTGCCAAGCTATCTGAAAGAGCGACTATGTTCTCGCTTTTCTTAAAGGAGAATTATGAAAGCTTTGTTTGATCAATTATCTTCCTATGTTTTAGTTCACTTGTGGAAAGTATTTACTCAAAGCTCATGTGTTCAAGTGCTGTATTGTGGAGAAAGTAAATTATGAAACATTTTGAAGATATATTTTCATGAAGCAAGATATTGTGATATTATTACCATTTATCTTATGGGACCATATATATGAATTGATCATGAGAGTTTAAGAAGTTAGAAGTAACCTTCAAGAATGAGTTATTGAATCATAAAGCTAAGACCATAGTTTTTAATTTTTAGAAAATGAAATGAAGAGATGAGTCTTCTTAAGTTTCCTTGAAATATGAGCACAAGTAACTTTGTCAATTTGTGCTTAATTTGTTGAATTCAAATTTACTGTAGATGACACCCGACTCTTAGTCATAAGATTTAGTAGAGAAAAGATCGATAGAGATAGATAGAAAGAGAATGAGAATGGTTTAGTATATTTATGAGTGGGCATAAGATTTAAGTTCTAATGATTAAGTTAACTAGTTGTGGTGAGTTGTCAAATTGATGAGTCAATGAGTTGGCAACTCGATGAGCCAACTCGTCATTCGATGAGTTCCTAAATTTATACTCAAGTTAGCTTGGTTCAAATCTAGGCCATATACCACATTTGGGTGAACAAAATTGGCATCCTTGACTTGAATAAGTGAGACTAAATCAATATGAAGGTTTCATTTTGTTGTCTGTAAATATAAAAACATCTTGAAAGCATGTGAGACTTTATATTTAGTTCGATATCAAATAGTCAAATTTTTTTGTTGGTCTTAGCTTCATGATTTGTGCAAGGAGATTACTACTTGAAAGAAATGAAAATGCTATTAAAAAAAACTTTTATTTAGTGTGAGGGAGACATAGCCATAAAAGCTATATTTGGATCCTCATCTTCTTCAAATGCATAAATGCATTAAGATTGGTGTAACATCTATTCATAAATGGATATAAATCTATGGCTTTGTTTTTGTGTGTATCAGTTATTTAATTTTTGTGAATCTAATGTAATATAGTCACTATTATATTAATATATTATTTAAAATATGTTAACTACTTTAAAAATTGTGAAAATAAGATAAAAAAATGTATTTAACAAGTTGCTTTTGATAAAGTAATAAAAATAATACTAAAATTCACTACTGAACTATATGCTATTTTAAATAATATATAATAAATCATAAAGACTCAAAATTATGATTTTAAAGAAACTCCTCTAATTGAGGGACTATAGATCTTTTTACATATTTAGCTATATTTTTAAATAATTTATAATTATAACTCAAATTTATAATAGTGCCAACCTTTAAATTGTGTGATTATAACTGAAATTTTATTTAATTTATAATAATTTAATGTATAATTTAAATAGATAATTTAATAATGATTTATGCTAATCTCTAATAATTAATTAATTGATATATTTAAAACAAATTTTATAGTTAAACATCATAAAATAAGTTTGAGAAGCCATTACAATGAGGTTGTGGCCAGCAATAAGCTACTATCTAGCAGTTGTCATGCATATATATATATATATATATATATATATATATATATATATATATATATATATATATATATATATATATATATATATAAAGAGAGAGAGAGAGAGAGAGACCTAAGATGCATCAGCAAACTAAATCAATTATATGAGAAAATATTTATTTGTATTATCTACTTACTAAATCACTCTCCTTAAAGAAGGGTGAACAGAAAATCTCTCCAAGAAACATGAAGTGGAAAAGAAGCTATAAATTTTTATTCTCGAGTTCTATAGAAGTGCAGTATGAGAAGTAAACAAAGCTTAATTATATTGCTTTCACATATGAATATCAAATTAAGAAGCATCCCATCATTAAACACTTTAACTTTTAATTTTATGCATTTGTCATACAACTTGATTAAGAAAGTTATTTAAAGAATGACATTATTCATAAGTAAAACCCATCGAGATACATATTGGCATTAAAAAAAGCAATCTATTATCACTATATGAGAAAATGTATTATAAAAGGAGATAGATAGAGTTGGGTATGTGATGTCTCAAGATCAAATGATAAATTACTTTACTAAATCACTCAAATAAGAACTTTTGTAAAGTTATGATGCATTATTTGAGTAATAAACTAAATTTTAAGGGTGGGTATTAACAAAAACTTGATTTACTTATAATCTCTAGATCTTTTCTTGAATTTAGTAGAAATCTAAAATTCTAATTTAATTGATAAAAACATTTGGTTTATGAGATAGATGATATATTTGTTGACCTCCACATATGTGTCATAAATCAAGATAAGTCAAATTCGAAAGACTTCGGAGGTGACAATGTGCAAATTGAGGCTCAAAATGCTCACGAGCGTCGAAAATGGTCAAGACCTCCGATCGAGCAATGGGCTTTGCCATCGCGTTAGAATAAATATGATATAAATATTACGAGATCAACCGTTGAGTCATCAGCATGCACGTATATTGAGGTCAGGAAGCTGCGACGATGTGCGAACGACCTCCGTTCATGAAATTGATCATCTTTATTTGAAATATCGAAATCTATCAAATGAGACTATCCGCTCAATTGAGACGAGTGCGGAAATGTCAGTGATTTGAAGTAGTGATCAAATCGAGGCTAAAATGCAGCGTCGCGTCAACTCAAATGATCTCCGATCGATGAACGAACCATTCGTTGAAATAGCGGTTAAAATATAAATATTTCACTACTTGATGATCAATTGATCAAGTGATCGAGTCGTCAAGCCGCATGCATGAGGTCGAGAGGCACGAGGATCAAGACCTGTTGCAAAATTGATAATTGGCTTTGAACGCCTAAATATATCAAGTAAGACTATTAGCACTCAATTGGACGAGTCTGGCAAAAATTGGTGATTGGCGCGTATTTTGGTGATTTGAGGTCGACTTGAATTCGACCCATCGCGAAATGGATTCGCATTGGTTTAGAACAACGAATTTCTTTAATTGATATATATATATATATATATATATATATATATATATATATATATATATATATATATATATTGACTATATACGTTTATCGATGTGAAATCCACATTAAAACCCTTTAAATTTATTTAAAAATCCCTAAATTACCCCCCATGCTCAACCGTTCCCCTCTATTTTCAGTTTTCTGAAAAATTGCAAAAAAAGAAAATAAAAAGAAAAAAACTACCCTCCTCATTCTCTCCCACGTTTCTCTCTCCCTCCCGCCCTCTCTCGACGAAAAGATAGGTTAAATCCTCCGCTCTCATTTTGTCATCCAGCCAGCGTAATCCACTCTGGACACTTGCCTTGACCCATTCCGAACCCAGCACTCGCTTGAGCCTGCCAGCTCAGACCAACGCCATGGTTCGCCTCCGCGCCGCCATTCATAGCCAGCGACCGGACCATTCCGCGAGTGTCCCACACCGCAGAAACAGTCGCTCCATGCCCGCTCGATGTTGCAAGAGTCTCCGCGAGCTCCGCCGCAGCGTGCCCACTCCGTGAGACTCAGCGTTCGCACCATGCCGCCGCCGCGTCCATTCATTTCGCTCAGCTTCTCGGCCTCAACAGCGATCGCCAAACCCTTTGTCAGACCATCCCTCAGAATTCATCACTCGATCGCTGCATTCCTTGGCCCGCAGATCTGACCCACTAGCTACCTTCCGAAACCACCTTCCCTTTTAGCGCATAAACCAGGGAAGAATTATCGAGATGAATTTTTCTTTCATTTTTTGGTGACCTCTTTATCCGTTTTCACTTTGCAATCGGGGAAGAACATTATCAATAAGTGAATTCTTTTTTTGATTTCATCGCCTCTCGCCCTTCCAATTTTGGTTCGCAATCGGAAGAACATCGTCTAGAGGTGAATTCTTCTTTCGATTTCCGGCGTTGCAATCCTCGCTTTAGCCTTCTCACCTTCGCTTCATCGCAAACGAGGGAAGAACATCGTCAAGAGACAAATTCTTCTTTTGATTTGGCATCGCCTACATTCCGCATACCTAACCTCATTCTATCAGCATTGCATTTATGGTCAGAATATGTATATGTGAATATGAATATATATATATATATATATATATATATATATATATATATATATATATATATATATATATATATATATATATATATATATATATATATATATATATATATATATATATATATAATTCTGCGTTTATTTTGAGTTTGAAGACCTCGTTTGCTAGAGGACACGACGAGATGAAAATAATATGGTGTCATAGACACCATATATCGATAGGCATAGAGTAGGTGACACTTCTAGATGTGCTCCACTGGGCAATCTCTTGAAATTTTGTAATTTCTGACTTAGAAAAAAAAATGAATATATATTGCATATGTCTATATAGACTTATGCTCAAGATATGACGAGATAAAATCGTGTCAACTCATTATTTTTCAAGTCATAAGCAAAACATAAATGAAACTACAAGGATGACGTAATATTGTCAAATCTTTTGACTTAAAAGTGGGAGAGTGAAATAGTGATTTAAGAATGTTAAGTAGAAATTCTAATTTTTTAAAATGAATAAAAAGGGAGTCAAAATTTTGGAAGGAACATTCATTTAAAATATATGTGAAATTTGGGAGATAATATCAAACTCACAAACTCTAATTGCAATTCTCTTAAAATTGAATCGGTAAAGTTCTCTTTTCTTGTAAGTCACAAATTAAAGCTATAGGGTTTCTTATTTGTAAACTTATCTAAATCAAATCATTATTTAATAATTCTTATCAATATGGTGATTATTATGCTAGCTAATAAGCATGAGTATCTAAATCAATAAACATTAACTTATCAAAAATGATTTAAATTGAGCATAATTAAGTGGGAGAATTACAAAAACTCAACAATAAACTAAGTGCAAATAATATTTTAAACTACAATCTAAATCAAAATGTCTTCTTAAGATCAAACTTTGTGTGTAAACAGAATGCAATCTAAATCAAAATCTAAAAATCATTGAGCTTCCATCGAATTAAGAAATTTTATTCTAATTATGATTTTCAAAATCAATAATTTTATTAATTAAATGAAATTATTACTATAAATTCTGTATGTGCGGGACATAGAAATTTAAAGTTCAAATTTTAATGTTTGAAAAGCGATAAAGTTGAAATTAAATAAAAATACAAAATCAATCTCAAAATTCAAACATAAAATTACTTAAAATTACAATACATGATTATGTTGAATGCTTAAATTCAAGTGTATGAATCTGCGTAATTATTTAGTCTTGGGATCAGGTTTACAAACCTAAAACCTATAATAAGAGTTTCAAATCAAAATATGAGCGATTACGTAAATGATAGTAAATCTAATCTCTTAGCTAATGAGTTGGCGATCTAAAATCTTAAACATATTCAAATTAATTAATTCAAATAGCAATGAAACTACTTAAATGAATTCTATCATTAAAAAATCAAACTCAATCCATCCACCTTTCATTATTTTTGGGGTGATAAATTAAGAAAACTCTAGCTCAAGGCGATGTCAAATCAAGTGTTATGCTATGTTCATTCTCAATTAATCTCTTATCAGTAAGGACGTGACCCGAGTCCTCTGACTGCATGGCTTGGCTAGTGGGCTCCACAGATGAAGCGATTGAGAGTCCTCATTCGGGTGGTTTTAGACTCCATTATATTATGATCACGATGGTAGCCCATATATTCCCACCGCTTTGAGTTGTGAATCATAGGTGTACTTGATAGCAAACATCCCTCTATCAGCTAATGTAGACTTAAGCTTATCTCCTTAGACAAATACCACCCCAGGTCTACAAAGATTTCTTGGATGACGTAACCCATGTGTTGCTGATGAGGATCCTTCTATTAGGTTGGGTGGGTATCTCCCACTAGCGACTAGAGACCCTGGCCCAAGATGACGGAACCATGAGATCTAGATCGGGCACATCATCATTCCCCCAACAATCCGGTTTAAGCTAAAATGATGAATTTCATATCTTAAATTCTAAAACTCCATATCTTTCTATACGCATTAAATCTAATGACTAGCTTAATCAAAGTTCTCTCTAGAGGGTAATTAACTATAGGGCTTGCTATAAAACCTAAATTAGATCTAAAGTCCTCACCAAATGAGGCAAAATCTCTGGGTATTCTACTATCTCTATGCCTTCAAAAAATCCAACACTTTAAGTCACACTCTCCTCAATTCAATATCAAATAAATTATCGAGGGTGGGTGGTGAATTTTGAGCCCGATTCACTCCAGGACAAGATTCTATTTCCATCTTTGGTCATATATGTGCTATAGTAGCAATAAAATTTTTTGAAAATTCAAAATAACAAAATGTTGATTTAAGTGTGTAATAAATTCAATATGATGCTCTTTGTAAAATGAATCATTCAGTGGAGTATATCTTTATTACACCATTATTTTGTTCTGTAACACCTCTGCATTTTGAAAGTATGGGGTGAAATAATAATTACTAATTCTTCCCCATCTTTCACTTTTAGAAATGGATCTGACACACCTATTCATAGATGGTGTGCGAATATCATAGTATCTTGTCATCAACACTATTCAATTTGGTAGCTTAAATTTTCAAGCTATGTAGTTGCACTCGAAGTACCACCTGGTACATTGTTTGAGGCCATGCTAGAAGGCCTCAGTTCTTATCACTAGGTGTGAAAGTTCAACAACCAACCATTGTCAATTCTCCAAATAGAGAATCAGTTTTCAAAGGATAGGCCATATGAAGCCCCATGATGAAAGAAGTCGATGGGAAAATTATGACTTTAATGTCTCATAATTGCTCCATAGATTGAACCTTTTGTACCCAAAAAGCAAGATCATGAAGCCTCCTCATCGGTGAAAATTAAGAAGGAGAGAGAAGAAGGAGAATAAGCTCGACACATCCCTTTGAATGACCTAGTGAACAAGCGATCTTGCCGTAGTTTACACAACTTTGACAATCTAAAGTGGGTAGAAATAACTCTGGCAAAATAAAGTAATTCTTACGGAACCAACCGTCAAATCCACCACCACAAGGAAGAGCGAAACAACATCTTAGTATATAAAATTCTCAAAGTAGCTAAGAATAAAAGGCTAATGAATAAAAATTTTAGGAGTGGTGATCTACACCGAAAGTTGTCATCTCTTACGGTAACTAGTGTGAGATAGTTCTCATGGTGAGCATCGAAGTGTGACACTTGGACCTCGTGTCCAAGAATCCACAGCCGAAAGGTCCCGGTGAAAGGATAAGTAAATATGGAGGCCAAAGCCCCGTAATGAAACTTTGAGTAATATAAAGGTGTGACATCCGATCATATACTCGAAAATCTATCTCAAAATCAACTCATCAAAGTGGATACCCAAAAGAAGGGATATCAGCGATGAAGATATGATGATCGACAGTGGAGAATCCTCAGGATCCCATGCCGAGTTTCACCCAATAAAAGGTTGATGTTATCATGGTCCTTTAATAGAAAGAAGTAGTTGCATATTGAATAGATCCGGAAACATCGATCGAAAATTTTTGTGCATGAAGAAAATAATGAAGAGGATTCTATGGAAGTAGAAGTTATATATAGTTAGAGATATAGATGAACTCCCCTACCATCGCGACAATAACTTCAAACGAACGATTTCAACATTTATGAAGAAGTCTTCGAAGAAAATAAAGGATGGATCTTGATCTTTCTGAAGATGAAGAAGAAGAAGACGAGAATGAGAAAGAGATCATGAGTGTCAAAATTTTATATGGTTGAAGAAATGATCATGGTACCTTTTATAATCGCATTGTCATAATTGATAACTATCTCTACAAATACACAAGGAGAAGGCGTCAAGTTCTTCCACGAGCAAGGAAGCGAGAACAACAATAAGAAATAGAAGAAGAGGAAGAGCTATCGATTGATGTCATGATGCTAACTAGAAAAAGAGAAATCGTCAAATGGAGGTCAAATTGCATAGCTTGATACCAAAATAAATAATATGATGGCACAAATGAACATCATGATGAAGATGTTAGAAGAATAACACATCAAGTGCAACACTTTTTTACTAACCAACGTAACTAATAATACAACTTCTATACCCGACCATTATGGTACCAAGCTTGCGGTACATCTACATGAAGTGAGGAGCAAAGTTAACCACTACATCTCCACTCGACAATTCAAAATCAGCTAAACACTTGGAGCGATTCACTCTAGAAACAATAATCAATGAAAGATAAGAGGTCATAGCCTGATTGAAAAGGCGGTGAGTGTCACCCGGTGAATATGATCAAGTGTTGTACGAAGTTTACTTAGTGCCAAAATTTAATACTTTCAAGCTTGATAATCCAAAGCAACATTTAAGCCTAATTTAAGGCTACTTGTAGTAACACAGGAAGGAACAATGCACTAATTTTTTTGTCAATTCAGTAGCCTAACCTTAGCTGCTTTTGAATAATTAAAATTGAATGATTGTTAAAATATTTCTTTGAATGAGATCATATTTGTAAAGAGGTTATTTGCAGAAAATCATAATCGACCTTACCTTGCTAAAGGAGAAAAGATGAGTCGGTGACAAAATTCATAAGTCGTTGGCAAGAAAGTATGAAGTGAAAACAATTGTAAGAAGAACATCGATCCAATTGCTAATGGGCAATATGCATGATAAAATCACCATTTCTATGCATAGCGTCGATTACAACATTCAGGACTTGCTTTCGATATGGTGGCTAAATTTGAAAGTTGATCATGTTTGAAGTCTATGCGAGATAAAGCAAGGAGAAACAAACCTTGACTCAAGAAGAAAGCGAAATTCATGTAAACTCTATAGCTCAAATGGAAAAATGCGCGTGATATACAATGTGGATAAAGAAAAGCAGCCGGTGTACAATGATAATAAGGGTAAAAAGCAGTTTATTCTAACCCATAGCCAAAATTGGTATTATGAGGTAATGAAATGACTTTTCTAAGTGGTGGGGAGCATCAAAACAAACAAGAGATGATGAGAAAATGCAACCATGTCTTAAGGAAAAAATGAACAAAGAATATTCCTTTAGAAAGGAGAATGTGGCTAAATTATTTTGGTAAGCTGTCAAAGCCGGTCTGATTACCAAAATTAAAAGGCGAAGATGCTTATTAAGTCAATTATCCAAACTATTGTCCATATCATTGGATGATAGGTAATCTATTGAATATTATTATGTCTTCAAAGATTGACTAGAAAAGAGATCGAGGTGAATTTACACTATCGGCGGTGTTCTAGTCAATCCAAAAGAAGTCTATAAGGATGATTCGTCCTCTTACATCATCTAAAAGCAAGCGAAGGAAAGTGGTTCAAGCGAAGAATGATAAACAATAGTCTCTAAGACCGTGAAAATCTTTGACACTAAAGATGTCCCTAGTGTTGTGGAAATCACCACTTGAATATATATTGGACTTAAGAGATTCTAAACCAAGTATTTAGGCTTCTCGGCATTACGATAAGGCTACCGTCCATATGAAGCGGTCTACTAAATGCAAGCCGAGAAATCAAAAGATAGCCAAAAAAAAGAAGATCAAGAAAGAAACTACAACTCAAAAGATCATCAATCTAGAGGAATATCACCGGTGACAAGACAACCATTTAGGAAGACTTGCTAAACTTCATAGTGTTGAATCGGATGAAGAAGATAATGGTGAATCTTGTCATAGAGACATCTTTGAATCATCGTGATGTCATATATTCTTCATCGGTTACTCACGAAACAACAAAGGTAGTCAGAGGATTCGACCAACCCATCACAACTCTCTTGTCGGAAAAGCAAGAAGTGCCTGAGGAGCTAATGTCTGAATTTTGTTTCATGACTCAATAAGACAATAATAGTTTTAATGAAGATCTGTGTTTTCTTGACGGAGAAGAGTCATACTCATCGATATCATCGCATTATGACGCATTATGATGTTGAAAAATGAGTCTAGCCCTTTTGGCCAATCTTCGAATAGAGAACTTGAAGAAACTACCTCTTGAAGAATCGAGCAAGATTAGGTGATTCAAGTTCAGTTGAGAAGTGATAAAGTCTTACCACCTTCATCAAAGAAGGGATATGCAAATAAAGACAAAGATAAACAAATTGAAGTCAACGAAGATATCATTCCCAGAAATCCTAGAATAAAGCCTAAATCGAGCGAGAAGATAGATTATAATATTCTATCACATGAAAGATCCTGCAATTGAATGTGACGAGGCTCTCTTGATGTCAAAAGACCTCAGAAATTTTGATGCTCTCAAAGATCCGGGAGTTATGAAGCTTACTTTCTGAAAAATGCATAGCATTGCAAACTCAAGATCTCCCTAATCACATTATCTAGGAAGGCCTTATGTTGTGAGATGGATCATAATCATCCTCTTTATGTTACTATAGAGGTGATGGTATCTCGATTAGCGAATATTGATTGATCTGATTCTTCTATCAATCTTATGAGTTTAAAGGTGTTAAGAGGATTATCCTTTGGATATATAACATCTTGGGAGAATAAGTTGATGGTTCATGATTTCAATGAAAAGGGACAAAAAACTTTGGGTTCTTTTATTCTCTTTCTCAAGTTCAATGATTTATATACAGAAGCCAAGTTTCATATAATCTATGCTGATACATCATTTAGAACTCTCTTGGGCCAGCCATGGCTACATGATTATGGCATGGTCCCATCAACTATGCATCAATTTATGAATTATCAAAGATGGAGAATAATTCAAAATTTAAACCTACAACCATTCTCCGTCAATCAAAGATCTATGAAGATACAAAATATTTTATCCTCAAGAGCCTAAGCTAATGAGCCTCTTGAAGCGGTAGCTTCCACTTCTAGAACTAAAGAAATTTCACAAAGTGAAAGAGTAGAAGCAGAGGAAGAAAGAAGGCAATCAGAGTCTCCCTAAAGCACTCAATTTTGCACCTAAGTCAAGCAAATAAGTTCCTCATTTTGAAGTGACACGGAAGGAGAAGATATCCTATCAAACCTAAGAACTTATAAACTTTCAAGAAAGGTAGAGTATGAAATAAGTGATTCTAATTGGTATGATTTTGAATCTTTTCATGGAAATAGAGTTCAAATGGGCGCATCAAGGAGAATAGCTCACTTGGCGAGTCGGATGACTCACTCAAAATTATACCCATCCCTTGAATGCTTCAAAGAAATCCACTTTGGAGGTTCATAATGAAGAATTGATAACATTCTATGTCGCATTGGTGAGAGTGGCGGAACTCTATTTTACAAATCTGAAGAGTCTTAGCCTCAAGATTTTGAGCGACCTACTCAACATAAAAATTTTTGATGAGATAGTGTCAATAAAAACCAATATACTATCCTAGAAGTTGCAAATATGATGCATAAGCTTGGAATTCATATTGGAACTACTAATAGACTCAATTCTTTACAAGATGTGGAGCCAAAGAAGTCCTCAAGCATCTCGAAGTGATAACTTTACCACTAAAGGTCTAGGGTTCATCCACAAATCTCATCAAGATAGAGCTATTATAATATAATAGAAGGCAGGATAGAAACTCTTAGTGATGAAGAAGATGATTCCCATGAAATTCTTCTTAAAATGATGAAGAAGTGGAAACCAAGCCCGCACCTTGAAGAACTCAAAATGGTGAACAAATAACTACTAGGAATGAACCTAAAGAAGTCAACCTAGGAGTGAGAATGATCCCCGTCCATCTTTTTGCCATACGCGATGAGAAAGTTGAGGAGCTAAAAAATAATATTTTGTAAATTCAAGGATTGCTTTGCACGGACATATTCGAAATGCAGGAATCCCTAATGTAGTAATTCATAAACTAGCTATTAAACAGATCACTATTAAACAAGCTCTAGGCTAATGAAATTGGAGATTGAAGAATAGGTAATTGCATAAAAAAAAACTAATCAAGTAGGCTTCATTAGAGAGAAGAAATATACATATTGGATAGCAAACATTATCCTAGTTAGGAAGAAGAATGGCCAAATCCGTCTCTGCATTGACTTCCGGGATTTAAATAAGGCATGCCCAAAAGATGACTTTTCACTTCCAATATTAGAACTACTAGTGGACAACACCTCCAACTCGACATATTTTTTTTTATGAATGATATAGGTACAATCAAATCTGAGGATGAAAAATGTACATCATTGAACTCCTATTGGCTTATATTTACATGTCATGCCCTTTGGCGAAAAAATGTTGAGCTAAATACTAAAGAGCCATGACATGTATTTTGATGAGTTGATTCATCAAAAGTGGAATGTTATGTGATGATCACAGTGATGAAGAAACTTACTTGATAACCACTTGAAGAGAGAATTGTATTGGAAAAGAATTAGAAAATATGATCTCAAGATGAATCCTCTAAAATGTGCATTGAGATATTCTCAAAAATTCACAGGGTACATTATGTCATAGAGGTATTGAAATCGATCTTAAAATCAAGGCAATTGGAGATGCCTCCATAGAAGAGTTTCGCGTCAACTCTCTTTATAAGGACATCTAGCATTCATCCAGATTTATATCAAATTTATTAGGATGTTGTCAAGTTTGCAAGGTTAATGAAGAAGGATGCTCTATTCAAGTGGGACAAAGTGTCGAAGTCTTCAATAGCATTAAAATACTTATTAAATCCACCAATCTTGGCTTTATTCAGAAGCCCCTCATTCTATACACAGCTGCATTAGAAGAGTCTCTCGGGGTATTATTAGCATAATACAATGAAGAAAAAAAGAAAATGCTCTTTATTATATTAAACGAAGACTGATTGGAGCAAAAATGAGATACTCTCGATAAGCACTTTTAGCATGGATCTTTGCAATCAAAAGCTCCATCATTATATGTTATCTCATAAGATTACCCTTATCTCGAGGATCAATCCAGAAGTACTTGATGACAAGTTTGTGGTGATTAACAGCAAGATGGGTGCTTTTACAATTGATATCACATATGTTTTGCTGAAGGGACAAGTCTTAGTAGATTTTCTACATCCCATCCTTGCGGACTCTTCTCTTAATGGATTTGCCCATGAAAAAATTATGTTCATTCATGAAAGAAAAATTACAAATTTGGGAAATGTACTTTGATGGAGCCTCATCGATCAAACAAGTCCAACATCTAAATTTTCCAAAAGAGGGAGGCGAATCGACATCATCATCATAACACAAGAAGGAGATAATGAGATGATCATATGGATTGAGCCAGGCAAATAGTCGAATATGAAGTATTAGTAGCAGTGCGGAAGAAGCTATTTTCATAGGCATTCAAAACTTGCATATTTTTGTGATCTCGACATTATAAATCAAGTACTTGGAATCTATAAAATTAACAAGCTTGAGTTAGCTTTCTATCATAAGCGAGTTCTTGAGCTTATGAAGTGATACCAAATATCACATTAACAGTCTCTCAATCAGAGAATAGTAAAACTATTGCTTGGCAAAATTAACTAAGAAAATGACAAGTATGAATGGTGATTATGTCATGATCACATATTTACTCAATGAGTTCTAGAGTAAAGTATCTCATCCGTAGGTAGCGGGGTTACAAATTGAGGATCGACAGTTGCTCATACTCTTCAAAATCAACAAGAAGTTGTACTTGAGAATGAATTGCTTTTGAGGTGTTGTAGAAGAGTCATGTGATTGGAAAAAGCCTTCACTTTAAAGAAGGCAAATTACCAAGTAATAAATCACTAGCAACTCAAATCGAAAAGAGAATGCTACGCTATGCTTTCATCAATAATACTCTATATCTTAGATCCTTTGAACAAATGTACGATGCCTAGGTGTAAATGAAGCTAGCAAAGTGATGGTTGAAGTTCATGAAGGACTTTGTGGTGCACATTAGTCAGGTCCCAAGATGACAATAAAAATTAAAAGAATGGACTATTATTGGACATCTATGGTGAGAGATTATTCATGCTAAGTGTCATGAGTGTCAAGTACATGGGAATCTCATCCATCAACCTCAAATTCATTACACCCAACAATAACATCGGCCATTTGAATGTTGAATGCAGATGTAATTGGACCAATTGATCCACCATCGCTCCACATGCTTCATCACAGCGTGATTATTTCTTTAAATGGGTCTTCTTTACAGTTCTGGGTGATCAACTTCTTCACGCATAATATAGTCTATAGATTTGGAGTGCCATGCGGAATAATTTTTGATAATGGCATAGCTTTCAAAAGTGCAAAGATTTATAGATTCGGATCAACACAAAATTGATTGGCGATACTCTTCATATATAATCCAAGAGCAAATGGTTTGGTAGAGGCCTTCAACAAGACATTAGTCAAACTACTCAAGAGATTCTAAAATAAGAAGAATCTAGCTAATAAAGCCACTCTTATTCATTAGTATTTGGAAAAAGCATTCTTCACTTTCGAAGTTGAGTTGCCTTCCCCCAGTAGTCATCCATCTGATCTAGCGAAGATCAAAATGTGTCGAGAATAGAGGAACTTCGGCGTGTTTGATGAAATTAGATTGCAAGCTCATCAAAATCTGGGCGTCTATCGAGCAAGATGTCAGGACTTTTGACCATCTGATTGGAACATTCCAAAAGGAGAATTGGTTACAGTGTGAAGACCAATTATCCCCAATCAAAATTGGGTGGCAAATTTGATCTAACTAGGAAGACCCTTTTGTCATTGAAAAGGTATACCAAGGAGGGCATACCAACTCATCGACTTAAAGGGTGAAAGACCAATGCCATCAATTAATGGTGATACTTGAAAAAATTACTTGTGACCACATTCTCGAGTACAATAGAAATCCTCTTAAGACAAGGCATTTTTTTTAGTATATTTATTTAGGTTGACATCGTGCTTCATGATGAGATCACTAAATAAACATACCAAATGAAGAACTTTTTTGTGAAAATTCCCATTACGAGTATTTTTAGATTTTTATATATAGATGAAATCAATGTTGTATGTTAAAATCCCTTTAGAGTACATCAATTCAAATATAGATATATTTGTATATTTTCATCTTGAAAATTCTCTAAATGTACTTTAGAATTCCCCACAAGATAGTATTTTTTTTAGTTTATATTAAGTTTATCGAGTTGACATCATGCCATAAGGCGAGATCCTCAAAATATTCGATTACGGTTAACATCGAGCATTATCGAAATCCTTGAATATATCTATAATTATCATTGTTAAGTTGCGAGTTTTGCGAAAAAGAATTTATTTCATGAAAAGACAAATATCAAGAAATTTATTTCCCAGTTGCCAAATTAGGAGATTAAGTCAAGAACTCCCGATTTTAGAAGCTTCAAAGTTGGAGAAACATCAACCTCTACATCCAGGTCTAAGACAGGATGGGTTCTAAAGGTCATACTCAACAAGCCCACAAATGGTGAGTTCGACACTCTCCTCACAAGTAGCAAGAAAAGGCAGATGAATGAGCTCGTTAGGTCGATGGCAAAACCACCAACCCACTAATCAGTCGAAGACTCGTAAGTTCTAAAGGTCAAACTCAACAAGCCCAAATATGGATGAGTAGGCGCTCTCCTCACTCCAAAAAGAAAAGGCTGTAGTGAAAGAGCCCTTGCTAGTCAGTTTAATGACGATAGTTGTTCAATCTCAAACTAGATCTAGCTTAGTATTTATAAGCAACCAGGATCTAAGAGATCTTTCTACTTGATCGATAGATCAAAGAAATTTGAGAAAATACTCAATTCAGAGCTACCTCAAATCAATCATATATTGCAGGTGATATCTCAATTTATTCTCAAATGTTTTGATCAAGCTCAAAGAAAAATCAAAGCCTATCTCCTCTTCAAGTCCATCAAAGCGAGAAAGCACGGATGGAAGCAATTCCATAGTTCATACAAAGCCGATGGCGAACTAAAAAATTTCATGGTTATTGATGCAAAAGCACATGTTGCTAGGTGATAACTCAACATTGACCCTATATAAGCGGAAGGTCATCTATGTACCCTCCAAGAATCCATCAAAGTAGCAAGGGTTCATGGTGTTGCACTTCGACAAGTTAATATGGACAAATCATCCTTCATCAAGTCCGTCAAGCTTAAAGCTAAGATAGAAGGAATTTCAAATCCAACCAACGCGGATAAACCAATTCCTTAGTGGAATCATTCATCAAAACAAATAAAATAATTCCTCCATCAAACCCAACCAAGCATGAAACTAGGGATAGAGGAAACTCAAATCTGCAAGAACATAAAAGAAAGAGATATTCAACAAAGCCATTGAAGAAGATAGTAGATGGTGTAAGAGCTCTTATCAATCTGACAAGTCGATTCTGACAAATCGGTCAAGCCCCTCATTTAGCATATCCTGAATAAGGCAACATACTAATGACAAATCCAAAAGCTCCCTAAGCTATTGCAATCAGCTAAAATGATCCAAGCTCGTGGCCAAATTGTCAACCAATTTTTTAGCAAATGTGACTCCATGCACAAATCACATTTATTGGGGGCATTTGTTGACCTCAACATATGTGTCATAAATCAAGACAATCCCACAAGTCAAATTGATGGACTTGAAGGTGATTAATGAGCTCAAAATACCTTTGGGCGTCCCAAAATGGTCAAAATGACCTCGATCAACGAACTTCTCCATCATGTTCAAACATTGAAATTGGTCAGGATATAAATATTATACGACTTGATGATCAACCGATCAAGAGTTGAAGTCTTCAACGCACCTGCACGTATATCGAGATCAGGAAGCTGCGATAATATCTGAACAACCTCCATTCATTTAATTGATCATGTCGTTAGCTTCAAAACATAAAAATCTATCAAATGAGACTATCCCGCTTAATTTAGAATGATGTAAATGTCGAGTGATTTGAAGTGACAATGCATAAATTGAGGCTGAAATGCACAGGATGTCACCGAAATCAACTCAAATGACCTTCGATCGATGAACAGACTTTGCCATCATGTTTGAAACATCAAAGCGGTCGAATATAAATATTGTATGACTTGATGATCAACCGATTAAGTGATGAGATCATAGCGTCTACATGCATATCGAGGTCGAGGAGGCGATGAGGATCAAGCGACCTCGTTGTAGAAATTGTTTATGTGGTTGGCTTTGAAATGCTAAAATCACATCAAGTAGATTATTCACACTCAATTTGGATGATTACGTACAAAATCAGTGGTCAAAAGCGGTTATGCGCATTTTGAGCTGAAATTGACCCAATTTTACGTCAACTTGAACCAAATGGCCTTCAATCGCAAAATAGACTGCGCCATTGCGTTCAGAACAACAAAATTACCTTACATTAATATATATTGACTATGTGTGTTTACCAGCGTAAAATCCACATTAAAACCCTTTAATAAATTTAAATTCATTTAGAAATTCCTAAATTACCCCACATGCTCAACGGTTTCCCCCTATTTTCAGTTTTTTGAAAAACTCCAAATAAAAAATAAAAAGAAAAGGAACTACCCCACTCAGCCATACCCTCCCCATTCTCTCGCCGTTTTCTCCTGGACCCTCTCTCGTCGAGAAAAAAGATAGGTAAAAAATCTCCTCCACGGTCTCGATTTTGGTCGATCCATGGCGGTAATCTGTGTCAGGTTGCATGACATTACACTCAGCCATTGCACCACTCCAGCCGCAGCTTCCTCCTCCAGCGTTGGGTTCTTCCCAGCGTCTTAAACCAGTTCCCGCGGCCGTGTCCCACACCAGCGACCGGCAGCCCGCTGCCGTGCCTCCTCTGACTACTCAGCGGCGACTGACCCGCTGCGTCTCCAGCGCCCGGCTCGCGATCAGCGCCAGGTCTTCTCTCCGTTGCATTGACCCGCCACCAGCAGACCCCGACCATTTCCTCTCCGGCTTCTCGGACCTCAACGGACGCATGCCAGCCGCCGCAGCGTTGAACCACTCCCCATACTGACTGATCCTTTCGCTTACGAACTGCCGATCCGCGACCCACCGGATCCTACAACCCATTGGCTGCCTTCCTGACGCCAAAACCTTTGCAACCCTCTCATTTAATCTGCGAAAGGCGTGGGCTAAAGTTGGAATTAAATAAAAATATAAAATCAATCTCATAATTCAAACATAAAATTACCTAAAATTATAATACACTTGCATGGGCCCCGACACTATGCTGAATGTTGAAATTCAAGTGTTTGAAGATGCTGCGTGGGTTGCTTCCCGGTTTAGTCTTAGGATTGGATACGGTTAACAAAACCTAAAAACCTATAATAAGAGTTTCAAATCAGTGAAATATCGGCGATTATGTCGCGTAAGATGATCCCTAATTGTTAGCGACTAAATAGAGTTGACTGGATCTAAAGCTCTCAAATATATTCAAATTAATCAATTTTTTCAACTCAAATCAAATATCCATCAGAAACTACTTAAATGGAATTCTATCATTAAAAACTTAAATCAAACTCAATCTATCCACCTTCCGCAACTGTTTATCAAGTGTGACAAATTAAGAAAACTTTAGCTCACAAAGGAGCCAATGTCAAATCAAGTATTCTACTATGTTCACTCTCAATCAATCTCTTGCTAGTAAGGATGTGGCCCGTGTCCTCTGACTGTGTGGCTTGGTCAGTAGGCTCCACAGATGAAACAATCTCGACCAAAGTCCTCTGATCGGGTGGTTTGGCTAGTCCGGCTCCATTATATTACGATCACGACCGTAGATCGTATGTTCTCCATTGACTCTGCCCTTTGAGATGTGAATCATAGGGTATACTTGATAGGGCAAACAACCCTCTGTCAGCTAAGGTAGACTTAAGCCTATCTCCTTAGACAAACACTACCCCAGGGTTACAAAGATTTCTTGAATGACGTAACCCATGTATTGTTGATGAGGATCCTTCTGTCAGGTTAAGTTGACTACCTCCTCTGACTAAGTAGACTAGGGACCACGATGGCGGTGCGGAACCATGGGATTTAGATGACGTCATCATTCCCCAACCATCGGTTTAAGCTAAAATGATGAATTTCATATCTTAAATGTTAAAACTCCATATGTTGCTATACACTACCCATTAAGCAATCTAATGACTAGCCTTGGTGAAAGTTTTCTCTCACTTATTGAGAGGTAAATAACTATAGGGGCTTTATAGGAAACCGAACTAGATCTAAAGTCCTCACTAAATGAGGGTGAAATCTCAGGTAGTGTCTCACTATCTCATGCCGAAAATTACACTGACACTTTAAGTCACACTCTCCTCAATTCAATATCAAATAAATTGTCGAGAGGTCGGTGGCGAATTTTCGGAGCCCACAATATTGTAGTTAATATAAGTGGTATTGATTAGAGTGAAGAATTAGATGACAGAAAAACCATAGTCAGATGTATATTCTTGATAAGATTGAGATATGGCTTTCACAACGACATCAAAGAAGCAACATCCTGATGTATTTGACTTGTGAGTTCAATATGTTAGTACAATTTTACATATTTATCATGCTATCATTGAAAGGATTATTTTTTTATTTTTTATTTTTTATCAAAGAAGACCAAAGGCATGTATTGATATAAATATCATTGTTTATATTAACAAATTTTTTTTAATTTTTATAATAGAAATAACACACATACACTTTACTATCACTACATAAAGAGAATGTGTTGCAAGAAAGAATATGAAGTTGAAGTAAGTGATACCTCAAGATCTAGTGATGAATATTTTTATACAGTCACACAAGTACAAATATTTATTTCATATTATGAAACATTTTAAGAGTAATAAATCCGTTCAAGGGATAGTTTCAGAACAATAAATAAATAATTAATTGATTGTTGGTTGAAGTCTCTAAATTTTTCATGTGGTTGATAGAAATATTTAAAAAAAACATTAATTAATTATTGATATTCACACATAAATTCTTTATAATGTCTTCTAAATCTTCCATTATTATGCTTAACAATATCAAAATGCCTAAATCTTCCCCAATTATTTCTTCCAACATAGATATATCCTAGAAATTACCAACAACAAATCAAGTGTGAGACTATAATAAAAAAATAATTATTAAAATATTTTATTAGTTCAAAAATATAAACTAATAATCCATATTATTATTATATATATATATATATATATATATATATATTATATATATACATATATATATATATATATATATATATATAATTGTGTATGAAATTTATATAAATCATATATAAATCTTTAATATTTCATCTATAATATCATATATGGTATTTTAAAGCAAATATATTTTGTTAATATAAAAAAAATTATATATATATATATATATATATATATATATATATATATATATATATATATATATATATATATATATATATATATATAAATTTTAGGTATCAGATATATAAAATATAATATATATGATATGTATATAGATCTATTCTTTTTTGAATTAATAAAAAAAATAGATTTAATTAGGCATCCCATATTTAAATTTAAAATAAAAGGTTGATTTAAATGGATTTATTTTATTAAATTACTTATTAAATCATTTATGTCTCCATCACAACCATCGAAACCCATTTTAAGAAAATGGATGGAAGTATTAAGGTATATTAAATTAATTCCTTTGCATTGTTATAAATAAATATAAAATATATATATATATATATATATATATATATATATATATATATATATATATATATATATATATATATATATATATATATATATACAAATTAACACAAATTAAGGAAAAATGCATAAAATCAGGACATATGATGATATGTTATCACAACCATTACACATAAAATATATTTAAAATATATTAAAATTTAATAATTTTAAGTTTACAATTATTAAAAATATTTATAAAAAGTACACACACATAAATATATTCATCATAAGTTATTTTAAATATATATAAAAATAATTATCATCATAAAATATATTTTAATTTAAATAAAAATATAAATAAAATAAAATAATAAATAATAACCTAAATTCATCTCAAACGGCCTTAATAACTTCGGGAAAAGAATGGTACAAACATTCGTTAGTTCTGTTTCCTTATCATCTCGAATGAATTATCATAAGGTTCCATTCAACCAATCAAAAAATAAAAATTAAAAATTACAATATAAAATAATTAGAAATTAAATTTAATTTTGTCTCCCTTCACATTTGTCATATATTGCCTTTTTATTCAAAAAAAAAGATGACACGCGGAATGGTCAAATCAACGGCCAAGATCATCTCACATTCTCGATCTTGAACTATCCACAATCATACCACCACCACATGCCTTCCACCTCAGCGTAAGGATAGCTTCGTCGCTCCATGCACTCGGCCGTTCTTATGGACTCAAAACCCAACCATCCAAACGCCGTTAGTTTATTCGACTGTTAGTTTTGATTATATTAGTTATCATACCTTCTAAAGGCAGCGGTCTGGGGATTGGCGACGAAAGGAGCTCTGCTGACACATAGGCTTGTTGCCATGTGTCACCTCCCACTGTGGCTCCATTTGGTTGTCGATTCAGATTCCGTCATCCCACATCGTTGGATGAAATCAAACCGTTAAAATTTAAGTGTTTTAAGAAGCAAGCGATATGTTGTACACGAAGGACATGAAAGGATCTGAGATCTGGAATATTGGATGGTCGTGATTTGAAATGATTTGGACCCAATATCGACATCAAGTTAGGCATTCCTCTTGAGGCTGCAGAACAGTATGAAGAGAAAGAGATATATATGTGTAGTGATTTCATTGGCATCTATTGTTGTTTCATGCCGCAATGTGTTGACTTTACCAGAATTCCGTGGATGGATCAGGTGGAAGTGGGTCAGAATTGCAATAACTTCTGCAAAATAAATGAACTCTTTTCAAATTAATATTGATCACAATTAACTTAAATAAATATTCTATAGGTAAAATATGAGTGTTTTGATATAATATGAATTTTTAAACATATTTAAAAAAAATTTAAATACTAGATATATATATATATATATATATATATATATATATATATATATATATTAAATTTTAGTATTATTAGATATATAAAATTAATTTTTTTAATAGTTTAAAAATTATAAATCAATCACTAGATAAACCATCTCTATTAAAAATAGATAATGGTTTAATTAAATGACAATTTTAGGGAAATAAATTCCTCTAAAATTTTTTTATTTATTTTATTTATGTAAGTTATGTTTTATAAACATTAATAAGTTTATTTGCATAAACCACAAATTTCAGTATAAAATAGGCAATGATGAAACGTAAAGCACAAATCTCGAAATAACAAAAGAATAATGATTAAATTTTATTATTTAAATTTCAGTTGTAAGGAATTTTTCACAAGATTTCTCTATCAAAACTAGCAAAATAATAATAATAATAATAGAAATAATAAAGAAAATATTATCCATGATGAAAAAATATTTTTTTAATTAAAATGCATAATTTTATATTTTAAATTATTTCAATTTAAGTGCAATCATATAAAATTTTATTTTTCGTAAATTTTTTAAAAAATTAAAGAATAAATTTTATTAAATTTAAGATTTATTTGTGACAAATGAAGCTATATGAAAAAATAATAATAATGGTGCTAAAAAAAATCTATTATAGAAAGAAATTATGTTGATGATATATAATTTTTTTATTTTTGAAAAATCAAATTATAGCTTTTTAATTGTCATTATAGTTAATTAGATCAGATTAAAAAATATAAAATTTTTGAGAATAAAATTTTCAAAATATAACTAAATTATATTTAAAATGTAACATTCTAAATTACATTGAGTTGCAATCAAAGTGAAGTAATTACCTTTTATCAAACAGTGATAAGGAATCCATAAAAATTTCTCATGATTAGAGGTCGTGGAAGGCGTGCATGGCGAGATAAGGGGCGTCAAAATATCCGTTAAAAAATAAAATAAAATTATAAATAATTGAAGTAATATTGATTTATATTTCATGTAAAATAAATTATAAGTAAGAGTATGTATTTCATATTAAATCAAATTAAAAAATTAATAGTTAGGAAAAAATCGAATAGAATTGTAAAAAAAATTATTTGATTCCATTAGATTTTAAATTCACAGTATTAAAAAAAATTGAATTTTGATAATTCAAAGACTGAAATTAAATCGTAATATAAGAAAAAAAATGGAAAATCAAATTAAATAATGCATATATGACATTACAATTATTGGAATTTAGATATTCATTATTAGCATTTTTTATTAATCATTTTTTCAAATCTAATTAAAAATCTTAATCCAAATAACTCTTATTTTTAAATAAAAAACCAATAATTCTTTTAATTTATTATCACATATATCTCTAGATTACCTTAAGCGTTCCACGCAGATTTGTAGTTGTTGCTGACACATACTAATCTCTTGCTGTAGTTTCTGAAAATACAAAAGAAAAAAAAATTGAAGTTAAAAATTATTAAAAACAATATTTTATAAGGGGATTTACATACTTATCAATAACTTTTTATCTAATATCTAAATTCTTATAATTACTTTAATAATACCCTTATATTAGAGTGTTATATAAGTAAATATAAGAATTTAATGATATGGATGTAAATTTTACTATTCTATTTTATTTTTTTTCTTTCAAGTTCAGAATTAAGATCAAAATATCTCAGCTTTTGTGTTCATCCCAGCATTGAATTAGGCCATATATAAGAAGTAAAATAAAGGAAATATATAAGAATGATAAAATATAAGAATATTGAGATATTAATTAAATTTATCTGAAATTAAATAATTAAATGTTATATAAAACATTTTTAAATATAATTAATCTAAAATTAAAATTTGAATAATACAATATTTATCCAATAGCATATTTTTTTAAAAAAAAATTCCTTCAATTAAATTTAGCTTATAATCTTACTTGGATAATTGGATACTCTAACTCTCCATTGGAGCTTGGAGTCATCAAATCTGCAAATATGCATTCAAAAATAATTAATAATAATATACAATATATTTCAATTTTGTTAAATTAATTAAAATTTTAAGAAGAAACTGAAAATTGATGCCAACTTACCTCTTTGTGCATGTTAACTCTGCTTCAAAATTCAGGAAGTTAGAAAAAAAAAACGAATATTAATTATGATTAGAATAGCATAAATGTCAAAATATATCTCTTTTAATAAATAAAAATTAAATTAAATTTCATATCCTGCTCTATCATGCTCCTGGAGATTAACGTATCTGCCAATAACATCTTCAATCCTGTAGAAACAAAACCATTAAAATGCAATTAAATTTAATATTTCATGTAAGCTAGAAAAAATAATATATATTTATGCAAAATTATAATTTTCTTTCATGGTTAATTAAATTAATATTTTTAATAAATATAAATTATCACGCCTTCCCATAACATCGATATGAACAAAAAATAAAATTGAATAAATTAACAGATCAATTAAAATATAAAAATTGCATGAAAATTATGGATCGATGAACATAAATTATATAAAGAAAAAAAATTATAATAATATCAAAGAAGAAGCGATTGAAAATGAATCATTTGTTAATTAATTATCTTTGATTTACCTCCGTGGGAGAAGTGGTGGCCTGGGATGGAGAGAAAACATGATGAGCGATATCAATATGCGGAGACGGAGAGCTCGTGGCATCTTGATGAGGCCATTGTGTCTTGAAAAAGTAAATGTATTTGAGTTATTCTCTTTATCTAGCTTACCCATTTATAATTTTTTATATCCTTCTAAGAAAAGAGGATAGAATTATATATATATATATATATATATATATATATATATATATATATATATATATATATATATATATATGAGAGAGAAAGTAGCAAAGATTGAAAAAATAAATTGTGAAAGGGATCAAAGGGAAAGAAATGAAGATGGGTTACGGATTTGCGGGAAGGGCTGCAGGATGGGAAGGAGGTTTGCTAGCTGGCGGGCCGTGGGCTGGAGGGAAGGAGGCTGGCGGGCCGGGCCGGATGGTTTGAAGGGCTATGGCCGGCGGTTTTGCGGCAGCGGGAGAGGAGATTTCCGGTTTCGCGGCTGAAACGGCGGACCGGCGGCAGCAACGTCGGCGGACTGGCGCAGCGGTGGGATCGCGGGACAGCGCGGGCTTGGTCCGAGCTGGGGCATGGAGCGTGGGGAGCGAAGAAGGGGCGCAGGCGAGTCGCAGTCGTGCTGCGCCAGTCGACAGGTCAGGTTACAAGGCTGCAGCAGGTCGGCAGCAGTCCCTCGGTGCGGGCCGCAGTGGCGCGGATCGCTGGTCCGAGCAGCGGGCGCGACGGCGGTCGCGCGGGTGCGCGGCGGGCTGCGGTTTCGGGCCGGAACAGGATTAGTGATGGGTCGCCGTGGACGTTGCCGGCGGCGGAAGACGGGCCGGAACGGAGGAAAATGTAGTGGGGGAGAATTTACCTATTTTTTCTTGTTTCGTTTCCGACGTGAGAGGGATGCTGGAGAGAGAGAGAGAGAGAGAGAGAGAGAGTGGCAGAGAATGAGGAGGGAGAGAGTGAGGAGGAAAATGAGAGGGTAATAGTTTTCAGTTTTTTTTTTAATTTATTTTTTTTGGCAATTTTTTCAGAAAACTAAAATAGAGGAGGTTGAGCATATATGATAATTTAATCATTTTTAAATAATTTTAAATATATTAATGTGAATTTCATGCGATAAATGCACATAGTCAATATATATAAAACAATTTAAAGGTAATTGATGTTACGACGATAGCCGGTCGTTTTATGATCGGAGGCCGTTTGGTTCGAGACGATGGCAAGTTGAGTCAATTTCAGCTCAAAATGTACGTCGCTGCTTTCGACCGCTCGATTTTCACGCAGACTCATCCGAATTGGTGCAAATAGTCTCACTTGATAGATTTCGGCGTTTCAAAGAGAATGACTTGATCAATTTCGCGAACGGAGGTCGTTTGATCCTCGTCGGTGCCTACTGTCCACGATATGCGTGACGACTCAAGCGCTTGATCAGTTGATTATCATGTCATGCAATATTTACATCTTGACCAATTTCGACGTTCATCGATGCGATGCGTTCATTCGATCGGAGGTCATTTGAGTTGATTTGGTGGCGTCGCATTTCGGTCGATTTGCGCCGTCAAAAACCACTCGACATTTACCTGACTTCATCTAAATTAAGCGCGTCTCATTTGATAGATTTTGATGTTTTGAAAACGATTGATCAATTTCATGACGAAGGTTGTTTTTTCATCGTTTGGCTTCCCGACATGTCGTTGACACATTTATAGTTAATCGATTGATCGTTAGATTTTGCAATATTTATATATTGATCAATTTCGATGTTTTGAACTTCGGCCGGTGAAGTCATCGATCGAGGTCCTTTCGACCATTTTGATGGCGTCAGGTATATTTTGAGCCTCAATTTGCTATTCAAAGTCCATCAATTTGACTTGTGGTCTTGGCTTGATTTATGACATATGTGGAGGTCAACATTGTAGATCTTATAAGAGAGATGCGTTAATGGAGGAGAAGCGGTTGTGGGAAGGTTGAGCCAATGGCCAAAATTATCCCACATATGTTTTTTTTTTTGTTTTGTGACGGTCGCCATCCATTCCTTCCACGTGTCTCCTTCCAACTAAAAGCGAGATGCCGTTAACGATTGTGTTTTCTTGACTTTCGATTTTGTTAATTTTTTTTTTTCAATTTGGGATGGAGAAGAAGAGGAGAGAACTTTTCTATTAAATTGTTGTCACTATTTGTTTCATTTTATATTGAACTAATCATTAGATTTTATGCTTTTTGATTTATCCTTTTAAAATTTATAATTCAAGTATGGATTTCAAGTTAAAGCATATATTCAATCAAATTAAACGACTCAACGGATAAGTCTAATAACATTGCGATGGTGGCTGACGGTGACGGATGGTTGGCGGTCAGGGGTGGTGCTGCAACTAGCGGCGATAGTCGATAATGGCGTCGTAGTGGCGGGGATGGCCGGCTGCGATGGTGGTACCGGTAAATGCCGGCGATAATTCCAGTGGCGACAACAGTGGTTAGCGGCAGAAGTGGTCGAGCGGCAATGGCGATGGTACGGTGGCGCGTCGGTAGCCGGCGGGGATGACTAACGGCGATGGTGGTGACCGGCGGAGATTTGCCTGATCGATGTTTTTCTTTGACCTATCGAGGTTGTTTGTAGAGTATGACTCAATAGCGTTAACTATGGAAGATGTTGAATTAATCCGAGGTTTTGACCTATCGAGGTTGTTGTCGAGTGATACGATGACATTAACTTGTATGGAAGAGGAATGAATGGGAGAAATTTTGACTATCGAGGTTGTTTGTTAGAGTTTTTGCTCGATAGCGTTAACTATCACGAAGAGGTTGAATAGATCCGAGATTTTGACCCATCAGATTGTTTTTGAGTAGCGTTAACTTGTATGGAAGAGGTTGAATTGAATCGGCTGAAGATTTTTGACATATCCGAGGTTGTTTGTCAAAGTATGAATCGATGATGTTAACATATGTGGAAGAGGTTGAATTGAATCTACGCTGAGGATTTTGACCTATTTGAGATTGTTTGTGAGTGTTACCCGATGGCGTTAACTGTGGAAGAGGTTGAATTGAATCGAGATTTTGACCTATCGAGGTTGTTTGTCGAGGTGTTATGCGATGGCTGCGTATGGAAGAGATTGAATTTGAATCTGAGGATTTTGACCTATCCGAGGTTGTTTGTCGGTGTTATCCGATGGCGTTAACCATGGAAGAGGAATTGAATCCGCTAAGAATTTTAACCTATCAGGTTGTTTGTCGGTGTTATCCGATGATGAACTGTATGGAAGAGATCGAATTGAATCAGGATTTTTGACCTATCGAGGTTGTTTGTCGAGTGTTACGCGTCGCGTGTGAAAAGGTTATGAGAAGTCCACCAAGGACCTTTTAACCTATCCTAGGTTGTTCATCGAGTCTTTGCTTGATGGCGTTAACACATGGAGTAGGTGCAGTTTTGATCTATCGAGGTTGTTTGTCGAGTCTTTGCTCGATGGCGTTGCTGTATGGAAGAGATCAATTGAATCCGAGAATTTTGACCCATCCGAGGTTGTTTGTCAAACTATTACTGATGATGTTAACTATATGGAAGAGGTTGAATGGAATCGGCGATCTATCGAGATTGTTTGTCGAGTCTTTGCTCGATGGCGTTAACTTGTATGGAAAAGATCAATTGAATCGCGATTTTGACCCATCTGAGGTTGTTTCTCAAAGTATTACTTGATGACGTTAACCTGTATGGAAGAGGTCAAATCAAAACATCCGTTTGTAGTTGTAGCCAAAGATGCTCCTTAACCTTGGTCTTTTCATTGGTATTCTTGCTTCTAACCAGCGATAATTAATTAGATATCTAGAATATTGATTTAGATAATCTTTTGAGATTAAGAGTTGCCCCCCAGTTTCTGACAAAATCTGAAAGAACGAAGTTTGACGAATCTTCATTTTTCGCTTGCGCTCTTTAAAAGCTTGAAATACTCCACCTCGATGGTGGTTTTGATCTTATTAGGAAACTTGGTCGTCATACAAGATGAAATAATGAGAATCAGTTTCCACGGCACCAAGCTATGTGTGCTAGAAAATCGATTCGTAGAGTGAAAGTTTCTAGCCTTTTTGTGAAATCCAGCACACACACAGGTATTTAAAGTGTGAACAAGAAAACCCAAAAATTTTAACGTGGAAAACCTCAAAAGAGGAAAAAATCACAAAGCTATAAAAGCTTCCACTATATATTTATTTTGGTACAAGTTTTTAACGGATTACATAATTATGAAGAAGCGATAATGGAATCCCAAAATCGGATATATGATATAAGTTATATTCTGCTTAGTGGTAGAATGATGGTGATGGAAGCAATACGTGATGAAATGAATGATGGTGACCATGATCAACGAGATTAATAAGGCGGCGGCGCGGTGGACCGTGGTGTAGCGATTGTGCTTGGAGGATTTTGAAGCTTTAGAGCTCTCTCTCTCTTGCTTGACCTCCTCATATGAAGAATGATGAGCTATTTATAGATTGGAGGAGTGGTGTATCTATAAATACATGCAAAATCTGAACCACTCCTCTCTATGGGACCGCTCAAAACGATTCCTTTGATCATTTGATGTATTTTAAATATTTGAAAACTCAAATGAAGTCATAATTATGAGATCTTGGGCTCGTTAGATCCTACTCGTCGAGACGCTCAATTTGACTATAAACACTCAATGTTTGACAGTTATTTAGGGATTTAACGACATCCAGGTTTTCAAGGATATTTTAAGTGCTTGATCTCTGGTTTCAACTTGGATCCTTGCTTTAAACATCAAGATTAGGTGCTTGAAGTAGTATTTTAAGTGTCATATCAATAATCGAATTTATAATAGTGCCCAACTTAAGAATTGTGTGATTATAATTAAAATTTCTTCTACTAAATTTTGATATACTATAGAAAATTATCCTCTAAATCTTGATAGTATAGGTATAGGCACAACTAATTTCCCATATTTAAAATAATAATAATTTTATTTTATGTCAAATAAAAATAAGATAATGTATAACAACTCTTCTTATAAAATTAAATTAAGGAAAATAATATTAAATTCAATGCTCATGCAACTATGCACTATGCCATACATATAGTTGCCTGTCATTAATAGCTTGTTTTTTGCTGCAATTTATCAAAATTTTTATTCATCCAAATATATAAATCGTGGAATAAGATATAAAATGATATATTTGTTGTAAATGATTCCCCAGAAATGTTTTAAATTATTTAACAGTGAAATCCAGTACTACACTTTAATAATAATTTACTAATATTGAAGGGCTAATTTAATAATAATCTTTGCTAATTTTATATTATTAAGAGACTATGACACCTAAAAGAGAGGATGAATTGAGTATTTTAGATGAATTTTAAATTAAAATTTAATTTTAAAACTTTGTAAAAAAATGTTTGTTATAAAATATATAAGATTGTTTAAAAGAAAGAGCAAAGAAATAACCAAATCAAAAGTAGCAAAGTAAAAATTGGATGCACATAAATTGTTTACATGATTTGGCTAAAACTCATAAATCAGCTTACATTCATGCATAGTCATCCTAAGAATTCACTAATCAAATGAGATTACAACAAATCTCTGCTTTCCTATACTAGGCAAGTTCAACTCCAATAAGTACATTACTATACCAGATAAGTACAACTCCAATACATACTTTTTTAATACTAGGCAAGTACTCAACAACATACTTTTCACGAAAAAGTACATCCTCAAATAAATTAGTACAAGAAAAATGAAAATACAAGAATAAAATTTATCTATCTAATTTTTAAATAATTGTGCTCATAAGTCCAAATAAAATAATATTAAGACAAATAAGAAAGACCGCTCAATATGTGTAGATTTCTTTTTTAATTTTAAAAATATCAATGATATGATCTTTATATGAAGTACTTGAAATAAATGATTTTTTGAAAACAATTTCACAAGGTGAAATAATGATTTGAAAATATGAATTTAAAACAACTTTAACACAATGTGCAAGGATAAAAATAAATTTTAAAAAGTTTGTATAAAGTAAACTACAAATATCATTGATACATCCTCAGAAAATTAATCTGATCAAACACGAATCTCAAGGAATTTTTAGAAATGCTTCGATCTAATCCGATTTCCGCTTACAGTCATGGCCGTCTCGATGAGGCGAACATAGCATCAATATAGTGGTCCAGATGACCGATCAGATCGAGCATGAAAATGGATCACGATCCGCCAAATGGTCCTGGCGACATATTTATAGATCGACGGCTCGTCAAGAGGCCAACGAATCCAAGATCACCCAATTCCATCATTAAGGCACGAGATCATCAAAATACATCGGTCGAGGGGATCGCCGGGCAGATGGGGAGTGGTTGGAGTTTTCCACCAATTTACAAGGCACACTCCCAAAAACTATAAATAGAGCCTCATTCTCACCTTAGAGAGGGCCGATTTGAAGACGAGCTAAACCAGATGGACGGCCGACGATCCCCATCACCCAGGTGCCACCAGTGGTGCACGAAGATCGAGGAGCTCACCTTAGGAGATCACCCAGAGGACTAGAAAAGACCGTTCGCTCCTTTCTCCGAAGATCGAGGTTGCTCCAGAAAGATGGGTTCTGCAGCTTTTGGGAAACTTTCTCCCTTGGAGTTGACCGATATTGTATTTTCTACACTATTGTTTCCGCCCAAACACCTTCTTCTCAGAACTAATGAGAAGCAAGGACTGTATCTTTGAACACATAGTGAAAGTTCTGGTGGGCAAGGCCGTGGTTTTCCTTAGCGGGTTTTCGATTATAACCCACATGTTCATATCCCTGCTTGTGTGTTGGATAATTTTTGGGCTACGAAGATCTGCATCTAGGAATAAAATTCTCTAGCATAGGTTGGCATGTGGGAAAAATAGTTCCCCATTGCTATATCTCCAATATGGTTGGTAGCGGGTTTCGCTCCAGCTCCTCATTCTCGGGGATCAAGGGCCAAGTCTCCAACACTTCTCTACATAGCAGACTTTTACGTCCCCGGTGAGGGTCGGTCGGGCCCCTCTTTGGAAGATCGCGTTCAAAGGATGGAGGATTCCAGAGCGAAATTCTTGACTCTGCGAGGAGGGCCGGCAAAAGCGTTCCAACATGCGCTGGAAGAGCCACGAGTTCCATACGGCCTCGGCATAATCGATTTTCTTCACGAGAATGATTGCAGGAATGGGATCAACAAGTAGAGAACCCTTGGCACCACATCGGAACTTACGGATCTTCTACTCACACGAATGGCTCGGACCGTATCGGTGAAACTCCACGTCTTATCGATGAACTACGACGGTGCGAAGAGTTCCAAACAATGCGAATGATCCATTCTCCGCGCCTCTTCCAAAACTCGTCCCGCTTCGAGATCATCTCTAATACCCGTTAGGCAGATTCAAGCTTCCGGCATGGACCCTTACGATGGCACGTCGTGCGAGCATATCGATCACTTTCGAGCGATCATGCACATTCGTGCATGACTGTCTTGTGTCGGTATTCCCGGCGACTCTCAAAGGGCGGGCTCGTGGTTCTATTCGCTCTAAGGTCCGTCAGATCATTTGGAGAGCTTCGGATTTTTTTGTAGAGCGGTTCTGGCGAACAAGAGAATCATCGAGGATTCATCACATCTCTCGAATCGCGAGCGATGGAGAGTCCCTCAAAGAATACTTCAAAGGTTCTCCTCGAAGCGGCCGGTACCGGTAGTAGATCCAGAACTTTTGAGGGGCGTGCTTCTCGGAGGACTCCGCCCAGGATACTTCTATTCATCATGCGGAGGTCCATTCTATGCGACTGGTCCACGAATAGAGGCACAAATCTCCGGTGAAGCTATCGGTGCTCATACAGCTTTGAACCACCAAGCGACAAGCGGAAGAAGGTTCCCAAAGGTGATGTTCAAACATCTCGAAAAAAGAAAGAGGACAACCTCCCCCAAAAACCTCCTCAGCAGCGACCTCATATGACTCAATCGAGAGGAAATATCTGACTCTCAACCGTCATCATGTGAACATCCCTCTATTAGGAAGAGGATAGCATCAAGTGGCCGCGACCTTTAAAACTTTGGAATTGGAAATGAAATTACGCCACGCACTTTCCAGCGAAGAGCCTTATGCGAAGGAGGAGATTCATCGAGTCGAGTGTCCCAGGCGTTTTATACAAAACCGAAACCAACCCAGTCCGAAATCTTTGGGGGCAACCAACTCGAAGGAACATGGCGGTGGAGAGATAGAAACAATTGCAGGAGGGCCAGTGTTATCTAACCAAATATTCATTGCCGCCCTTCAAGAGCCAGAGCCGAAGAAGTCTCGGGTTGACCATTCTATCACCTTTGATGATTTAGATCTAGAGGGGCTTCGCATCCCACATCAAGATCCCGTCATCGGTCGGTGATCCATGCTTCAATATTAAAGGATATTGATGACAATGGGAGTTGGTTGATGTTCTTTTTTACTCCACTTTCCTTAGCATGGGTATAGAAAGAGAAGCTTCAACGGCGGTCCCGTATGGATTTGATAATCGGCCGGTATTAGTGGAAGGGACAATCGAGTAACTCTTGGAGAATTTCCCGACGCAACCCACTTGATACAATTTATTGTAGTCAAGTCAGTCCGTCAATGCAATATTTGGGAGACCTCTCCGATCATATTCGCATCACATCGTGCCTCACCTCAGATGAAATTCCGACCGGCATCGGTGGTAAGTGGGAATCAACGATAACTGGCGTCTTTATCAAGCTGACCATTTACGTCAGTAACCCTCAACATCGAGAACTTTGACCTACGAGATGAGGATGCCTCTGAAAGGGCTTCTCCAGTTGAAGATGTAATTTGTCTTCCTATCTCAGAAGTTGATCCATCAGCGAAGGTGAAGGTGGGATCGTTCTTTGTCTCGATCGTCGAATCGTAGATTTTACGTAAAATCAAGATATCTTTGCACGGAGCGCGCCGATATTACGGCATTGACCGGAGTCATTACGCACTCCCTCAAAGTTGACTCAATCTGGCCGGTGATCTGAAGAAAAGAACCTTCGCTTATGAACGATTGCAGGTCATAGAACAAGAAATCACCAAACTTCGGAAGTCAAGTTCATTCGAAGTCTACTACCCCACGGTTGGCTAACGTAGTGTTAGTCGAAAGGGTTCTGGAGAATGTGCATCGACTACACCCCTTGTCGTTCATGCCCAAAGATAGCTTCCCCCTTCCTCGTATCGACCAACTAGTTGATGCGACATCAGGACATCAGATGCTGAGCTTCATGGATGCCTATTCTGGCTACAATCAAATTAGGATGAACAAAACAGATGAGGAAGCAACATCCTTCCAAACAGATAAGGGACTTTGCTCGAGGTCATGCCATTCGACTAAAAATCTTTGGAGCAACATATCAGCGCTTATGAATAAGATCTTCAAGGATCTTATAGGGCACAATATGGAGGTGTATGTTGATGATATCTTGGTGAAGAGCTTGGAAATATCACGGCATATTTACGATGCACAGTGCTTTGACATTCTTGACACTACAAGATGCGGCTCAGCAAGCAAGTGCATTTTTGGAGTTTCCTCAGAAATTCCTCATGGTCACTCGGCGGGATAGAGGCCAACCCAGAAGATAAAAGCACTCAAGGACATGTCACCTCAAACGATCAAGGAAGTCCAAGCGTTTGTGGAAGGATTGCGGCTTTATCACGATTCTTGGCTTCGGAGATAAGTATCTACCATTCTTCAAAATCTTAAGGGGTGCAGGAAATGGATTCCGATTAGATGAATGTCGACGCTTTTGAGCAACTTGAGTCTATTTAGCTTCCCCTACTATCAAAGCCTATCAAGGAGAGAAGGCGTACATCTATCTTCTTTCTTCTCATGCGTAAAAGTCGCGTGAGGAGAATTCATTACAACGACCCATTTATTATGTCGGCAAAATCCTTTCGATCTGAAGGGCGCTATCCAGCGATAAAAGGCGTTGGCCTAGTGCATTACGCGAAAATTGTGACCATACTTTCGGCCCACACCATCGCGTCTACACTCATCTTCCATTAAGAACTATTCGCAAAAGCCGATGTATCGGAAGGTTGATGAAGTGGTGGTCGAGCTTGGAGAGTTTGACATCCATTTTCTTCCACGTCACGATATAAAGTCACAAGTGCTCGACCGTTGTAGAATGTACCATCCCATCACCACGAGCAGATCATTCATCACTCCATGACAAATCAATGGACATTATATGTTGATGGAGCTTGGTACTTCGGTCGGGAGCGGAATTTTGCTTATCTCCCAAGTAAAATAACTTTAGAGTGCTAAAGTTCCGACCACCAATAATGTCAGCTGAGGCCCTTAGCGGGGACTAAGGCTTCTCGCCATTGGTGAGGTCGAACTTAGCCATCTACAGGACTCACGACTTGTGGCCTCACAGGGTTGAAGGAGACTTTGATACGTCATCAGCAGCTGATGCGTCTTTTGGCAAAGTCACTTCTTGCGAATGAGACCCATCGGATAACTCATATTTAAGGGAGCGAACAGCGGCGGATGCCCTCTCCAAGTTAGCCACAACAAGAGATCTTTTCAAGAAAATACATAGAGGACATCCACTTTCCCGGTATTCAAGGCCCTTGGGTGATACAATCTGGAGGACCCAAAAGAATCTTCATGGATTGACGATCATGTCCTTTCTTCAAAGCGGGCCTTGCGAGACCCCGCGCTTTATCCATCTCAGGCGTAGAGCAGAACTTCACCATAATGGGTGGCGAACTCTCTGGCGGTCCTTCCTACTTAAAGTGTCTACCACCTTGAGGCTAACTGCAATGCGAGAGGTTCATTCATTGAGAATTTGTGGTGAACATTTGGGAGGAAAAGCCCGCCCTCAAAATCATGAGGCAAGGTTTTCTTGGCCTACAATGAAGAAGGGCGCATTGGAGTTTGTAAAGAAGTGTAACAAGTGTCGATTACATTCCAATCTCACTCATACACCATCGTAGAACTCACCACCAGGCAGTGGCCCTTTGCTCAATGGGGATCGATATAATGGGACCCTTTCCCATTGCCGAACGAAAATTCATAATCTTGGCGTTGATTACTTCAAGTGGGTGGAAGGCTGACCGGCCAAAATCACCAAACAAATGCCAAGCAATTTGTGCGGAAAAATATTATTTGTCGTTTACATTCCAAAGAAAATCATCACCGATAATGGGGATTCACGGGAAAGACATTCACATCTTTACGCGGGAGGCGCATATCCATTAATCCACCGCAGTATCCCATCCAGCAAATGGGTGACCGAAGTCACCAATAGGACAATACTAAAATAAAGACACGAACCGCAGGGCAATGGGAAGAACTATCAATGTTCTTTGGGCTTACCGCCTCAAGGACCCTATTTGGAAAGCGTATACAATCGTGTTTGCGAGGCGTTATTCGGTCGACATCGGTCGAGCCTAGAACCCATAACTTTGATCGGCGACAGCGACGATAAGCGATTCCATCCGGATCTCCTGCGAGACCGCGACATGTCGGACTCAGAATGGCTTCTATCGGAAAGGATTGCTCGAGGTTTCCAGAAGGGTAAAGCCATGACCAATATCTGTTGGGGACCTCGTCCTCAGAAGTCTCGACTCAGCAGGAAAAGGCCCACAACAGAACAAACTCTCACCCGGTTGGGAAGGCAGGTATGTGGTGGTGTCAAATCAAGCACGCGTTCAAGCTTAAGGATAGTATGGGAAGACTCTCCCACGCACAAACCTGCACCTCAAGTACTACCGGTGATGTATCGACTTTTTTTATTACAGTATGCGAAAAATTATCATCGTGTATGTTTGTATTGCAATTGTTGTTATCGAATTTATCGATACTATTTTCGTACTTATTGTCCAACCTTGGCATCAAGGTGTTTGGATTTATGTTTCTATCTATGTTAAAGTTCTCATACTTATTGTGACTTTTCTTGCTTATGCTTGCATTTTAAAACACACTCAAGAGATCACTATTGTTGTATCTCATTCGTAAGATCGATCCCAGAATTCGATCGATCTTCTATCTGAGGTTTGTAGTAGCTCGATAAACAACCTTGGATAAGTTGGCAATCCTCATAGGCGCCTACAACTTTCTCCATAAGGTTAACATCATCGAAAGCGCTCCGATACACAACCTAGGATACGAGAGGTTAGAGAACCTCTATAAATATATTCGTGCAAGTTTGTCATCAAGTAGCTTCATGATCTTAGAATAGATCGAATTATCCTAAAGGGATTCAGATGATCTCTTCACGGAATCTTTATCATCAGTACACTTTGACACACAACTCGAAATATTCACAAACAATTTTTGTGGATTGTTAATATTTCTCATGAGAACATCTGTACAATCAACGAAATATACAACAGCGAGCATGCAACATAAAGGAACTACTACAGTCTTGATGGTCTCATGTAGATGATGAAGAACTATCGAGTCATCCTCGTCGTCATTAGAATTGGGAGGCTAGGAGAAAGGACCTCAACACTCAGCTTGCGATACCTGCGTGTCCCCTTCAAGAAACCTCGGATGAAGCCTTCACCAACACACTGCCGCTTCAAAGCCTTCACCTCTACATCATACACGTGGTCTCTGGCCTCCTGAACGTGATCCTGTATGATACTCTTGAAGGCTGTCGAGTTCTTGAAGTCCTCCACTGACGTGATCCCTCCGCTCTGCAGATAAGGCCTCTTTCTGAAAGCGGCGCGTAACTCGGTTCTTTGCCTCAAGACACGAAACCTTCTCGGAAAGATCTTGGATCCTTTGTGGCGCAACCAACCTCTGTTCTAGCCTCCACTAATTCATCCCGAGTCCGCTCAACTTCGGCGAAAGAAGAGAAGTCGCGGAGTGTAACTCGGTCTGCACTCATCAAGTTGATTCTCCAACACGGACATCTCTTTTACTTTCTCCACATCGCTTCTTATATTCACCATGGAGAAACTTGACCTTCACGAACTCGAATTCCGGTCATTGACCTGATGTTCATTTTGAAGTCAAGTTCTTGCTTCTTCGATATCGAAATAAGAAAAAATTACGTTAAGCCTGAAATGGGAAATAAAAGATGATGAGCATAAGAAGGATTGTTACCGGTTCTTGACGCTTTACAATGATTCAACACGTCCTCGGGAATGAAGATCCTTGGGGGCGACTACTCGAAAGGCACTCTTTTGGTGTCGATATCACCATCACCTCTTCGCTCCTTTTCCTCTTCTCATTGGCGGGTCCTTCCTGGCTGGGAAGAAGCGGAGGGCAGCAGGAGATCGGTGGAAACCTCTTTGTTGGGCTTTCTCAGCATAGCGCATAAGACCGTCGGGATGAATAAAGCCCGCCTCGAACAAAGATTCCTCCCAAATCTGTTGATATATCGAATCTCAAATCGAAGATCTTCAATATTACGGAATTTCGTCCATCTTCATCCTTGTGGGGAATGGGTAAATCTCGGCTTTCCCCATTTCTAGAAGACCCAGTCATTCTTCACAAAAAAAAAGAATCGCTTGCCCAACTCTTGGGAGGATCGCCGTCCGAGGTCAGTAGCGACTCTGCGGTGTCTGACCATGTGCATAAGTAAACTTACATCAGTGCGGTATCGATGGTCAAAGATTGCCATCTACGAAAAAGTATAAGTCCATCACGATCGTCATTACCACCTTTCGGCGGAAATGCAAATCTTGCATCGACAAAATGGCGATCATCTCGGGGATGGAAAGCAATCCGCACCCAAACTCATCTCGTAAGTGGTGAAATACCGGCGGATTGGGCTCTATCGGACTTCTTGACACTTAGAACCAAATCATTGAAAATAATATTTTTTAGAAACGATCAATGTGTCTCCGTGATCGGACTCCCAGAATCTTCTCCTCCCATTTTAGAAGGTTCCCTGTCAGCCTCAGTTACAAGGGTGACGTGTCTCTTTCAAAAGATTCTCACCCATCTACAAACCTGGCAGCTTCGTCGATCGAGATGAAAATTATTCCAAGAAGAGTGCCCAAACTCCCACAGGGGAGGCTATGCACTCTAGCTTGGTGGAGATGAGGTGGTAGAGGTTGATCCAAGAAGAGTGCCCAAACTCCCACCAGGGGGAGGGCTATGCACTCTGGCTTGGTGGAGATGAGGAGGTAGAGGTTGATCCAAGAAGAGTGCCCAAACTCCCACCAGGGGGAGGGCTATGCACTCTGGCTCGGGGGTAGAGGTGGATCCAAAAAGAGTGCCCAAACTCCCACCAGGGGGAGGGCTATGCACTCTAAGAGGAGAAGAGGAGATGAGAAAAGTGTGCCTTCTCCCTTAGCCCTAGGGGGGTTTTTATAGACCCCTTCTAGGGGCAAAAGCGTAAAACCAAAACCGCTCAAAACCGCTCAAAACCGTCATTCGGACGATTAGGCGCCATATCCTTCCGCAGCCTCTTAGACCTTCTGGCGATCAGCGCTTCCTAGATCCATAGCCTAGCCGTAGCAACCTCCAGCGGCCATATGGAACCTCTGCGGATCGCCAGAGCCATCGGATCCGTGAGACATAGCCGCGGGC
>CM038229.1:5157287-5229283 GCA_021442155.1 Cymbidium sinense | reverse complement strand
GTATTTTAACATTATGAAATCAAAATTTGAAGAATTTATAAGAGAAGTTAAGAACTTAATAGGCTTTATATTTGAAGAAGATCCACTACATATAGGAGCATAAATATCATATCTATCAATATTTCCAACCTCATTTTCAGCTGCAGTAATAGCCTCATCACAATCTGCAGTAATGTCAGATGAGGAAAAATTGCAGTTTTTTTGAATGTTGTTATAGGTTTCATCAACTATCAAGGCATGATCCACAAGTAATTATAATTCGCTTTCGAATTTGCATCTTGGTCGACATAAGCATTCCCCATCTATGAAATCAACCTTTGTTAGTAGCATTTTGATTGGGGTAACTCTTTGTTCATGAATAGCTCATGTTTGATTCATTCTTTAAACGAGATGATATTTAGCTATTTTGAGATCATTTACTTAAGAGAAACAAAAAATTATCTTATTCAATCGTGTTTCGCTTTTCGATCTTTATTTATTTATTTTCAATAGTTAATATGCACGCCTTTCTACGGCTCAAATTTGAATGATTCAAACAAGTTTGAAGACAAGCAAATTTTGAATAAATGAAATTTTGAACAAATGAAAATTCGAGTCGCTTACATAAATCGAGCTGAGTTCATGGTTAGTTCATAAGCATAAACAACTGAATAAGATCATATACATATTTAGTTCATTTAAACTTCAAGTTTTCAAAAAATATTCAAGCTTATTTTTCTTTTATTAATTTGAATAAATATGAACAAGCATTAATCGAGCTGAGCTCTAGTAGTTTGACGAGTGCACTTATTCATTCATATATATACATACTTTGGTTGGAATTAAATCTTGTTTTGAATTCATTAAATACAAATTGTTTCAAGTCTTGTGCTTACATCTTCATTCATCAAAGAGACTTGAGTAAGATTGTTTCAAGTTGCTTCAATCAATATAATTTTTGATTTTGATATATTGGTGTGATTGAAATGAATTGCTATTAACATTAAGGTTTTCTAAAGTTCATTTCAATCATTTTTTTTAAGTGATTTGAATATTTTTTTGTCACTAAATTGTGTTTTGATTTGTGATATCACATCTTTAAGACTTTTACAAATATTATTTTTATAGTTTACATATTCATGATATTTGTAGTTTACTTTATACAAATTTTTTTAAAATTTATTTTTATCCTTGCACATTGTGTTAAAGTTGTTTTAAATTCATATTTTCAAATCATTATTTCACCTTGTGAAATTGTTTTCAAAAATCATTTATTTCAACATATAAAGATCATATCATTGATATTTTTAAAATTAAAAGAAATCTACACATATTGAGCTCTTTCTTATTTGTCTTAATATTATTTTATTTGGGCTTATGAGCACAATTATTTAAAATTAGATAGATAAATTTTATTCTTGTATTTTCATTTTTCTTGTACTAATTTATTTAACACTACCATCGGTCCCAAGTCATGCAAAAGTGGAGGGTTGCGTTAGTAGTCGACAACCAACAGAAAATTTGTCAAATAATCATGACATGAATCCTTTAAATCATTGTGTTAATGCTAGAAGTCCCCTCGAAGCGACGCCGTATGGCTTGAATAATAAAAAAATGTGCTAGAGTCACGTGCTGTTAAATAAGCAAGGGTTCCCACATTTTGACGGATGGGCAAAGAAGTTAGTCCATGAAACTAGAATTAGGTTAGGATCTTGGAATATAGGTACTCTTATAGGTAAATTAATGGAATTAATAGATATTATGGTTCATAGAAAGATAAATATTTTATGTGTTCGAAACTAAATGGGTTGGTGAGAAGGCCAAGGAGATTGATTTTAGGTTTTAAACTTTGGTATTCGTAAAAGTCTAGAAATGGTGTAGTGATTATAGATAAAAGTTTGGGATAATTATAAGTATTAATAGATGTGGAGATAGAATTATAGCTTTAAAGGTTATTATTGATACTAAGATTATCAATGTTATAAGTGTCTACCTCAAGTAGGTTTGAGGTGTTAAAAGAAAAATTTTGGAATGAATTAGAGGGATTAATACAATAGATACCTCTTGAAAAAAAAAAGTATTTATTGGAGGAGATTTAAATGGACATGTTGCAGAGTAGTAGAAGTTTTAAAAGTATTCATGGTGGTTATGGATTTGGAGGACTAATGTAAACTATATTAGATTTTGCTTTAGCTTATGATTTTGTAGTTGCTAATACTTTTTTTTAAGAAAAGAGATGAACATATTATTACTTATAAAATGGATCTAAGAAAACACAATTGATTATTTTTAAGAAAAAATAGATTTTAAATTGTAAAGATTAAGTGTCATACCAAGTGAAATTTTAAGTACCCAACATCGACTATATTAGTTTTAGATTTTAAGATGAAAGGTTGTAAGAGAAAAACAAACTAAATTATTATCCTAGGATTAGATGGGACACTTAAAGAACACAAAAAAAATATTTTTAAGAGCAAGCTACAAGATATTAGAATTTGGGTGTTCATAAAGAATAGTTATGTGGGAAAAAAATATCAAGTGAAATTAAGCAAGTTGTAAAGATGTGCTTAGAATCAAAGAAAGTTTTAATAAGAATAGTTGGTGGTGGAGTAAGTGTACAAGAAAGATAAGAAATAATTTGTTTTATAAATATTTATAAGGGTAAAAAATGTGAGAATTGAAAGATATAAAGTAGTTTTGATTAAGAAAGCAAATATAGATGCAAAAAATTTAGCTTTAGATTTATACAATAGATTAGATACCAAAGAAGGTGAAAGATGTATGTATAAGTTAGCCACAAAGAGATAGAGAAATAAAATATAGTAGGGCTTAAGATGAAAATAATAAATCTTTTTTAGAAAGATATTGAAAATAGTGGAGATATTTTGTAAACTTTAATGAAGGATCAAAGTATAAGATTTTAGAATTTAATAAAAATAATAGAGAATTTATTATCATATTAGTAAGGGTTAGAGTTTTTTAAAGAAAATGAAATGAAAAGATAGACATAATATTTAAGATGTGGGAAAAGTTTAGAGATCAAGGAATTCTTATTACAATTTTAATATTATTTTAAAGTCTAAAAGATGTAGAGAGGGAGAAAGAGTTTATTGTTCCTATTTAAGAATAAGGTGATGCACAAGATCAACATTAAAATTGTTAATGTTACATACAAAAATTAGGGAGAGAATTTATGGTTGCTGCTAAGATAATTTACAATAGCTGAGTTTAGATCACTATGGATTATACTTTGTTAAAGGTTTGATAGAGATCTAAAATATATGGAGTGTAATTTTAGAAGTTTTAGTGATAGTGTTGTGACTTTAGGTGATCAAGTCATTAATAAGAGTGAGATTATATTTAGGCTCTATTATCCAAAATGATGGTGAAATAGATGGAGATGTTATTAGTAGAATTCAAGTTGGATGGTTGAAGAGGAATGCATCCGCCTATTATGTGATAGAAAAGTTCCACTTAAACTTAAGGGAAAATTTTATAAGATGGTGGTAAGACCAGAATGACTTATGGTAATGTTGGCCAATAAAAGAGAAGCATAAGACTAAGTTAAGTGTTACAGATGAGGATGCTTAGGTGGATGAGTGGCTTTACTCTTAGAGATAGAATGCAAAATGAGTATGTTCGGAAAAGTTGGAGCTCAGTGGTAGATAAGATTAGGGAGAGTCACTTTTTGTTTGGCCACATAAAGCGCCGTCCGATGACCACATTAGGAGAGTAGATGCATTAGATTTTTTGTTAAGAAGAAAGGTAGAGACCTAAAAAAGACTTGGTTAAGATGTATAAATAATGATCTTAGTATACTTGAATTAGATGAGAATTTGACACATAATAGGACACAATGGAGACGAAGGATTCATGTAGCCGACCCCACCTAGTGGGATTAAGGCTTGTTGTTGTTGTTGTTGTACTAATTTATTTGAGGCTGTACTTTTTCGTGTATGAAAGTATGTTGTTGAGTACTTGCCTAGTATTAAAAAGTATGTATTGGAGTTGTACTTATCTGGTATAGTAATGTACTTATTGAGTTGAACTTGAGTATAGGAAAGTATGAGATTTGTTGTAATCTTATTTGATTAGTGAATTCCTAGTGGGATGACTATGCATGAATGTAAGTGATTTATGAGTTTTAGCCAAATCATGTAAACAATTTATGTGCATCCAATTTTTACTTTGCTACTTTTGATTTGGTTATTTCTTTTTCTTTTTAAACAATCTTATATATTTTATAACAAACATTTTTTTACAAAGTTTTAAAATTAAATTTTAATTTAAAATTCATCTAAAATACTCAATTCATCCTCTCTTTAGGTGTCATAGTCTCTTAATAATATAAAATTAGCAAAGATTATTATTAAATTAGCCCTTCAATATTAGTAAATTATTATTAAAGTGTAGTACGGATTTCACTTAAATAATTTAAAACATTTTTGGGAATCATTTACAACAAATATATCATTTTATATCTTATTCCACGATTTATATATTTGGATGAATAAAAATTTTGATAAATTGCAGCAAAAAACAAGCTGTTAATGACAGGCAACTATATATATAGTGCATAGTTGCATGAGCATTGAATTTAATATTATTTTCCTTAATTTAATTTTATAAGAAGAGTTGTTATACATTATCTTATTTTATTTGACATAAAATAAAATTATTATTATTTTAAATATGGGAAATTAGTTGTGCCTATACCTATACTATCAAGATTTAGAGGATAATTTTCTATAGTATATCAAAATTTAGTAGAAGAAATTTTAATTATAATCACACAATTCTTAAGTTGGGCACTATTATAAATTCTAATTATAAGTATTGATATGACACTTAAAATACTACTAGTCGAAGCACGAATCTTGATGCTAAAAGCAAGCTGATCCGAAGTTGAAACTGGTCGAGATCAAGCACTTAAAATATCCTTGAAAACTCTGGGATGTCAGTTAAATCCCTAAATAACTCTCAAACAGTGTTTATAAAATTGAGCCTCAACAGTCGGATCTAACGCCCAAGATCTCATAATTATGACTTCATTTGTGCTTTCAAATACTTAAAATACATCAAATGATCAAAGGAATCGCTGAGCCGCCCCATAGAGAGGAGTGGTTCGATTTTGCATGTATTTATAGATACACCACTCTCCTCCAATCTATAAATAGCTCATCATTCTTCATATGAGGGGAGGTCAAGCAAGAGAGAGAGAGACTCTAAAGCTTCAAAATCCTCCAAGACAATCGCTACCACCACGGTCAACCACCCACCGCCGCCGTTAGCCGCCGCCACGATCCTTATGTCGTCAATCTCCGTTTGGCCACCATCATGACCTTCATCACGGTGTTCTTAAGTTCACCATCATCTACTACTAGCAATGTATAACTAATGCAATTATATAGTTGTTGTCGATTTTGGGATTCCCATTATCGCTCTCATATACAATTATGTAATCCCGTATCAAAATCTTGTACTCCAAAATACATATATAGTGGAAGCTTTACTGGCTTTTATGATTTTTTCCCTCTTTTGATTTTCCACGTTAAAATTTCTCGGTTTTTTCACTCTTTAAATACGCGTGTGTGTGGATTTCACAACAAGGCTGTAAACTTTCATTCTACCTACATTTTCTAGCACACAGTAAGCGGAAAGATTCCCATTATTTCATCTTGTATGACGACCAAGTTTCCCAATAAGATCAAAACCACCATCGAGGTGGAGTATTTCAAGCTTTTAAAGAGCACAAGATAAAAATGAAGATTCGTCAAACTTCGTTCCTTCAGATTTTGTAAAAAACTGGGGGGCAACTCTTAATCTCAAAAGATTATCTAAATCAATATTCTAGATATCTAATTTATTATCGCTAGAAGCAAGTCAAATACCAATGAAAAGACCAAGGTTAAGAAGCATCTTACAACTACAAATGGATGTTTTGATTTGACCTCTTCCATACAAAGTTAACGTCGTAATACTTTGACAAACAACCTCGATGGGTCAAAATCCTCGGATTCAATTTGATCTCTTCCATACAAGTTAACGCCATCGAAAAGACTCAAAACAATCTCGGATATCAAAATCCTCAGATTCCATTCAACCTTCCATATAGGTTTAACGTCATCAAGTAATAGTTTCACAAACAACCTGGATGGGTCAAAATTCGATTCAATTGATCTCTTCCATACGAAACTCATCGAGCAAAGACTCAAACAACCCTGGATAGATCAAAACTTTGCACCTACTCCATGTGTTACATCAATCAAAGACTCATGAACAACCTAGGATAGTTAAAAGGTCCGTGGACTTCACCTTTTCACACAAAGTTAACGCCATCTAACACTCGACAAACAACCTGATGGTCAAAAATCCTGGATTCAATTCGATCTCTTCCATACAGTTAACATCATGATAACACCACAAACAACCTCGGATAGGTTAAAATTCTTAGGATTCACCGACCTCTTCCATAAGTTAACGCCAGGATAACACCGACAAATAACCCTGATTGGTCAAAATCTCGAGATTCAATTCTCTTTCCATACGTTAACGCCATCTGTAACACTCGACAAACCTCGCATGGTCAAAATCCTCGGATTCAATTCAACTTCCATTGTTAACGCCATCTAACACTCAACAACAATCTATAGTCAAAATCCTCAGACCAATTCAACCTCTTCCACATAGTTAACGCCATCGATATATACAAACAACCTGTCAAAATCTTCGATTCTTCAACCTCTTTCCATAACGCCATCTAACACTCGATAAACAATCTCGGATGGGTCAAAATCCTCGGATTCAATTCAACCTCTTCCATAGTTAACGTCATCGAGCAAAAACTCTAACAAACAACCGGATAGTGAAAATTCTCGCCATTTCATTAACCTCTTCCATATTAATAATGTCATCTGCAACACAAAACAACCTCGATAAAAAACCCATTCAATTCAACATCTTCCATACAGGTTAACATCATTGAGTCACACTCTTACAAACAACCTCGGATAGGTCAAAGTAAAACCGCCGACCATCGCTGGCAATCTCCGCCGGTCACCACCATCGTCGTCGGTCATCCCCGCCGACTACCGACGCCAGTCGACTACCATCGCTCGCTGCCACCCTCCGGCCGCCAACCACCTTTGCCACCGCTGGACATCGCCGATCTACCACTAGTTGTTTGGTCATCCTCGCCGACACCGACGCGCGCCACCATCGACTATCGATTGTACCGCTGCCGCCCCGTCCGCCAATCATCATCGACCGCCACCATCATAATCAGGCATATTTTAGACTTATCCGTTGAGTCATTTAATTTGATTGAATATATGCTTTAACTTGAAATCCATACTTGAATTATAAAAAAGGATATATCAATATAAATTAATTAATATCATAAAAAAGCATAAAATCTAATGATTAGTTCAATATAAAATGAAACAAATAGTGACAACAATTTAATAGAAAAGTTCTCTCCTCTTCTTCCATCCCAAATTGAAAAAAAATTTAACAGTCAAGAAAACAATCGTTAACGGATCTCTTTTTAGTTGGAAGCATGGGAAGGAATGGATGACCCGTCACAAAAAAAAACATATGTGGGATAATTTTGGCCATTGGCAACCTTCCCACAACCGCTTCTCCATTAACGATCTCTCTCTTATAAGATCTACAATGTTGACCTCCACATATGTGTCATAAATCGCCAAGACCACAAGTCAATGGACTTGAGGTAACAAAAATTCATGAAGGTCATGAAATGGAAATAAAATGTGAAACATATGGAAGCCACGCATGAAAAACAATTCATGAAATTGATCAGTTTTTTAGCTTTAAAACATCAAAATCTATCAAATGAGACATACGCTTAATTCGTATCCGTAAATGTCGAGGTTTAATACGCAATCGAGGAAATGCACACGCCCAAATCAACTCAAATGACCTCCGATCGACAACGACGCCGCCATCGATAACGCCAAATTAAGATGTAAATATTGCAGACATGATAATCAACCGATGCGAAGTCGCCAACGCATACGCATATCGTGGACAAAAGAAATCAAACGAATTCGAGAATTGATCATTCGCTTAAACGCCAAATCTATCAAGTGAGACTAAAAATGAAATGATGAAGTCAAAGAAAAATGACATTTTGAGTAAAATTGACTTAATTTGCCACTGAACCAAACGGCATCATAAAAACTTAAGTCGAACATCAATTATCTTAAATTGATATATATATTGTGCATTTATCGGCATGAAATTCACATTAATATATTTAAAATTATTTAAAAATGATTAAATTATCATATATGCTCAACCTCCCTATTATTAGTTTTTGAAAAACTGCCAAAAAAATAAATTAAAAAACTGAAAACTATATTCCCTCATTTTCCTCCTCACTCTCCTCCTGATTCTTGCCACTCTCCTCTCTCTCTCTCTCTCAGCATCCCTCTCACGTCGGAAAGGAAAAATAGGTAAATTCTCCCCCACATTTTCCTCCGTTCCGGCCTGTCTTCCGCCGCCGGTAAACGTCCGGCCGCGACCCACCGTCACCCAATCCGCTTTGTTCCGGCTGAAACTGCAGCTGCTGAGCACGCGCGACCCGTCGCGCCCGCTGCAGGGACCAGCGATCCGCGCCACTGCGGCCCGCACCCGCGAGGGACCCTGCCGCCCGACCCGCTCCGCAGCCTTGCAACCCGACCCGTCGACCGGCGCAGCCCGCGACTCGCCGACTCCGCCCGCGGCCCGCTTCGCCTCCCACGCTCCACGCCCAGCCTGCGGATGCGCGCTGTCCGCGATCCCACTGCTGCGCTAGTCCGCCGACGTTGTTGCTGCCGATCCGCTGTTTCAGCCGCGAAACTGGAAATCTCCTCTCCTGCTGCTGCAAAACCGCCAGGCTTCAAACCATCCGGCCCGCCAGCCTCCTCCAGCCCACGGCTGCCAGCCAGCAAACCTCCTTCCCAGCCTGTTCTACGCAATCCATCCTGCAGTTCCCGCAAATCCGTAATCCATCCAAATTTCACTGACATATTATTTAATTTTTTCTTTCTTTTCCATTCTCTTTATTTTTCTTTTATATTTATATTTTCATATATTATATATATTCTCTATATATATATATATATATATATATATATATATATAATTCTAATATTGGCTCATCCTATTTTCTTAGATGGATATATAAAAACTATAAATGGGTAGGGTGAAGCTGTAGATAAAGAGAATAGAGAATAACATAAATAGGCATGTGACTTTTTCGAAGAGACGCAATGGCCTCATCAAGAAGGCTTATCCTCCCTTCCGCGATATCGATATCTCCCCATTACTTTCCATCCGGAGGTAACCGTAATTAATTAATTTCAATCGCTTCTTTTGATATTATTATTTTTTTTCTTTTTTTTTCTTTATATAATTTATGTTTATCAATCCATAATTTTCATGCAATTTTTTATATTTTAATTGATCTGTTAATTGTTCAATTTTATTTTTGTTCATATCGATGTTATGGGAAGGCATGATAATTTATATTTATTAAAAATATTAATTTAATTAACCATGAAAGAAAATTATAATTTTGCATAAATATATATTTTTTTCTAGCTTACATGAAATATTAAATTTAATTGCATTTTAATGGTTTTTTTTTCTACAGGATTGAAGATGTTATTGTATACGTTAATCTCCGGAGCATGACAGGGTATGAAATTTAATTTAATTTTTTATTTATTAAAAGAGATATTTTTGACATTTATGCTATTCTAATCATAATTAATATTCGTTTTTTTTTTTTATGAATTTTAAAGCAGATTAACATGCACAAAGAGGAGTTGGCATCAATAAGTTTCTTCTTAAAATTTTAATTAATTTAACAAATGATATATTGTATATTATTATTATTTTGAATAATTTTAGATTAATTATATAAAAATGAAATGATTAATTATTTATCATAAATTAATATAATATTCTTATATTTTATCAAGGAATTTTTTTTTAAAAAAAAATGCTGAGGTATTTTGATCTTAATTCTGAACTTGAAAGAAAAAAATTAAAATAGAATAGTGAAATTTACATCCATATTATTAAATTCTTATATTTTTATATTTACTTATATAACACTCTAATATATATATGAGATTTATATATAATAATAATAATAATAATGACATAAAAATATTATTAATATTAATTATCTAAAATAAAATGTATATTTACATGCATAAATTTTGATGTAATTCAAATATAAGGGTATTATTAAAGTAATTATAAGAATTTAGATATTAGATAAAAGTTATTGATAAGTATGTAAATCCCCTTATAAAATATTGTTTTAATAATTTTAACTTCAATATTTTTTTTTCTTTTGTATTTAAATTACAGAAAGAGATTAGTATGTACATACACAACCAACTTAAGGTAATCTAGAGATATATGTGATAATAAATTAAAAAATTATTGGTTTTTTATTTAAAAATAAGAGTTATTTGGATTAAGATTTTAATTAGATTTGAAAAATGATTAATAAAAAATGCTAATAATGAATATCTAATTTCCAATAAATGTAATGTCATATATGCATTATTTAATTTATTTTCCATTTTTTCTTATATTATGATTTAATTTAGTCTTTGAATTATCAAAATTCAATTTTTTTTAATACTGTGAATTTAAAATCTAATGGAATAAAATAATTTTTTTTACAATTCATTTTTTTTCCTAACTATTAATGTATTTAATTTGATTTAATATGAAATACATACTCTTACTTATAATTTATTTTGCATGAAATATAAATTGATATTACTTCAATTATTTATAATTTTATTTTATTTTTTTACAGATATTTTGACGCTGCTCCTATGGCTATCTCGCCATGCACGCCTTCCACCGACCTCGAATCATGCGAGAAATTTTTTATGGATTCCTTATCACGTGTTTGCGATAAAAAGGTACGACTACTTCACTTTGATTGCAACTCAATGTAATTTAGAATGTTACATTTTAAATATAATTTAGTTATATTTTGAAAATTTTATTCTCAGAAAATTTTATATTTTTTAATCTGATCTAATTAACTATAATGGCCATTAAAAAGCTATAATTTGATCTTTAAAAAATAAAAAAAATTATATATCATCAACATAATTTCTTTCTATAATAGATTTTTTTTAGCACCATTATTATTATTTTTTCATATAGCTTCATTTGTCACAAATAAATCTTAAATTTAATAAAAATTTATTCTTTAATTTTTTAAAAAATTTATGAAAAATAAAATTTTATATGATCGCACTTAAATTGAAATAATTTAAAATATGAAATTATGCATTTTAATTAAAAAAATATTTTTTCATCATGGATAATATTTCTTTATTATTTCTATTATTATTATTATTTTGCTAGTTTTGATAGAGAAATCTTGTGAAAAATTCCTTACAACTGAAATTTAAATAATAAAATTTAATCATTATTCTTTTGTTATTTCGAGATTTGTGCTTTACGTTTCATCATTGTCTATTTTATACTGAAATTTGTGGTTTATGCAAATAAACTTATTAATGTTTATAAAAAAAATTAAATAAATAATTTTATTTATTTCCTAAAATTGTCATTTAATTAAACCATTATCTAGTTTTAATAGAGATGGTTTATCTAGTGATTGATTTATAATTTTTAAACTATTAAAAAAATTAATTTTATATATCTCATAATACTAAAATTTAATTATATATATATATATATATATAGTATTTAAATTTTTTTTAAATATGTTTAAAAATATTATATCAAAACACTCATATTTTACCTATAGAATATTTAAGTTAATTGTGATCAATATTAATTTGAAAAGAGTTCATTTATTTTGAAGTTCTTTTGAGAAATTCAAAGACTCCACTTCCATACATCCATCCATCGTAATTTAAAGTCGCCATAAATTGCGCATAAAAAAACAACAATAGATGCCAATGAAATCACTACACATATATATCTCTTTCTCTTCATACATTCTCTAAGGAATTTCAACTGATAATGCCTAACTTTCACGTCCAAATCATTTCAAATCCGCCATCCAATATTCCATCTCGATCCTTTCATGTCCTTCGTACAACATATCGCATGGTCTTCTTAAAAATACTTAAATTTTAACTTTGATTTCCCAACGATGCGTGACGATGAATCTAATAATCGACCCAAATGGAGCCACAGTGGGAGGTGACACATGGCAACATGCCTATGTGTCACGGAGTTCTTCATCGCCATTCCCTAGCACCTGTTTAGAAGTATGATAATTAATATAATCAAAACTAATAATAATAAACTAACGGCGTTTGGATGGTTGGGTTTAGTCCGTTAAGAATGGTGAGCCGCCGGTGGGGAGCGACAGCTATCCATTACGGAAAGGCATGTGTGGTGGTGGCGATTGTGGATAGTAGAAAGAGATGATCTCGTTTGATTTGACTCTCACGTGTCATCTTTTTTTTGAATAAAAGGCAATATATGACAAATGTGAAGGGAGACAAAAATTAAATTTCTAATTATTTTATATTGTAATTTTTTTATTTTGATTGATTGAATTAAATTTAGATAATTCATTCGAGATGATTGTTAAACGAACCAACGAATGTTCAGATCCTTTTCGAGTTATTAATGTTTGAGATGAATTTTATTTATTATTTATTATTTTATTTTATTTATATTTTTATTTAAATTAAAATATATTTTATGATGATAATTATTTTTATAAATATTTAAAATAACTTATGATGAATATATTTATGTGTACTTTTATAAATATTTTTAATAATTGTAAACTTAAAAATTATTAAATTTTAATATATTTTAAATATATTTTATGTGTAAATGGTAAATATATATGTGATTTTATATATTTCATTAATTTGTGTTATATTATCATATATATATATGTATATATATATATATATATATATATAATATATATTCTTTATTTATTTGTTAATTTAATAACTTGATATATATATGGGTTTCGATGGTTGTGATGGAGACATAAATGATTTAATAAGTAATTTAAAAAAAAATAAATCCATTTAAATCAACCTTTTATTTTAAATTTAAATATGGGATGCCTAATTAAATCTTTTTTTTATTATTAATAGATCTATATACATATCATATAATTACATTTATATATATACCTAAAATTTATATATTATTATATATATATATATATATAAAATATATATATATATATATATATATATATATATATATATATAATATTTTTTATATTTAACAAAATATATTTCATATATATAGAGGTATTATAGATGAAATATTAAAATATATATATGATATATAATATATATATATATATATATATATACTGAGATTGGGTTAGATGCCTTTCCAAGCTTGCAACTAGCAAGTTCAACATGTTTTAACCTAATTATTTTTATTATAGTCTGACTACTTAGCTACTTTGCTTGCCTTGGTAATTTTCTGATATAATCTATGCTTGCCAATGGTTGGCTATTGGAGTTCCCACTAATACTTTGATATTATAACAAATAAATGGAGGATGCAAATTTATGTGTGAATAATAATAATAATAATAATAATAATAATAATAATAATAATAATAATGGATTTATTAGTTTATATTTCTCACACTTTAAAAAAATTATTTTTGATAGTTGGCCTATTGGTAAGTCCATAGTGTTGGAGGAGATCAAATATGAGGAACTATCAAGTGTTGGAATGAAGATATTGTGGAAGAAATAAGATGGGGAAGATATTGTGGATGGAAGAGGCATTGTTTTGATTTTAGGCTTTGAGTTGAAGCATAATAATGGAAGAAGAACTCTATTTAGAAGATATGATAAAGAATTTTAGATATAGCATTAAATGTGAATTTCTATCAACTTCTAAGATTAAAAATCTTGTTTTTTTTTAATTTATCAACCATGAAATTTTCTAACCATGAAAAAATAAATTCAATAATTTATTTGATATCAATTGAACTTTATTACTAATTTCATAACATGAGATATAAATATTTGTTTTGATTTAAAATATTCATCACTAGATCTGAAGCATATTTTTCAAACACTTTTATTTATAGCAAACATGTGTTATATTATAATTTGTAATTTTATGTTTGAATTAGATGATTTTATATATAATAACTTAAAATGCTTTTAACATTAAAAATACTAAATTTCAATGTTCAAAAAAAAAATTTCTTTATTTCATCAATTAAAAATAATAAAATTATATTAATGAAATTAATCTGATATAATTTTGTAGATTTTTATTTAATATCTTTCACACAAATATTGATCATGATGTAAATATTTTGATTTGATTAGAGTTTAAAATATTATTTGCATGTTTTACTTTGAGTTGTAATTCTCTCACTGATTATCAATTTAAATACTTTGATGACTTTCATAATGATAGTTCAGTTTTATCAGCATAGTAATCACCTCCATAATAAGAATAAATTAAACCACTGATTCTTATTTAGATGAAAGTTTAGGAGTTTGTATAGTCCCAAACATTAAATTTACAATTTTAAATTTTCAAGAAAAGTGAACTTTCATTTAGATCAATGGTAGTTTAACATTAGCCTGGTTTTCCATTTTTTAAGAATAACAATTCCAAAATTTTCAAGTCTCCTGTATGACTTTTAGTTTAAAATCTGAAGTTTAGATCTTAAATATGGTTTCACCTCCCATTTTTTAGAGAGATAATTTTATGTATCCCAGATTCCCATCAAAGGGTGATCGGGCTTACTTCGACGGTGATACGAGTGGTACATCAAGAAATCTTATTTCGGTCATTTGAAGAGCTCAGATGGAAGAACACACCACAATATATAGCTAATTCTGAAAGATTGCCTTGGATAGTATATAACAAGTGTTGGCTTACTTAATTTGAGTATGAAAGGGTTTGAAATAGTATTTTTCATCTCATATCTTGAGCACAAGGTTAAGGAGAATGAAACATATATATATATTTCACATTCATGATACATGTTTTAATTTTCAATGTTCAGAAAAGAAATGAGATATGATTGAGAATGTATGGAGTCAAAAAATTGAGAAGAATTCAATTTATGATGTGAGCTGATTATTTGCTAAAAACTGAAGAATTTCTTTATGTTCTTGATCTGTTTTAAAATTGAATTATATCATATAACCCAAAAGAAGAATTTTAACGAGTTTTATGGAAAGCAAAATAGATTTGTTGAATAGGAGAAAAGAAAAGAATTTTGATGAATTATTTTGTCAAAAATGATGAGAGGGCTGGTCAGTGTGGAGGCAGCCAATGGGTTGTAGACCGGTGGGCTATGGCAGTTCGTGTATGAGGAGCAGCCAGTCGAAGGATGTGGGGATAAGGACACGCGGCGGAGAACGTCCTTGAGGTCAGAGAAGCTGAGGAAAGCAGGGTTGGTGACGTAATGGTTCGGAAGGCATGTATGAAGTGAGCTTGAAGGGTGGGTCGCCGCTGAGAGAGGCAGGTGTAAGGCAGGGTTTGGGACACCGAAGGATGTCACGCTGGGAACCACTAACGCTGGAGAGAACACAGACCATAAGCGGAGGCAAATATGGCCGGCTGGCGAGTGAAGCAAAGCGCGCAGATGCCATGGGCTGGATCAAAACTAAAATGAGATAGGAGGAGATTTTTTACCTATCTTTCGTTCGAAGAGAGAATGCAAAAGATAGTGGGAATGTAGTTCCTTTTCTTTTATTTTTTATTTGAGTTTTTCAAAATGAGGGGAAACCATAGCATGTGGGGTAATTTAGGAATTTTAAATTTATTAAAAGGGTTTTAATGTGGATTTTATGCTGGTAAACACACATAGTCAATATATATTAATGTAAGGTAATTTTGTTGTTCTGAACGCAATGGCGCAAATTTTTTTGGAAGGCCATTTGGTTCAAGTAAAATTGGTCAATTACCAAAATCAAAATGCGATAACCGCTTTGACCACTAATTTTTATGAATCATCCAAATTGAGTGTGAATAATCTTACTTGATAGATTTTAGCATTTCAAAGCCATAAACAATTTCTGAGGTCGTTTGATCCTCATCGATGCCTCCTGACCTTGATATGCATGTAGACGCGTTGATGACTCGATCACTTAATTGGTTGATCATCAAGTCATACAATATTTATATTCTGACCAGTTTTGATGTTTCAAACATGATGAAAAGTCTCGTTCATCGATCGGTCATTTGAGTTGATTTGACATCCTGCATTTCACCTCAATTTATGCATTGTCACTTCAAATCACTGACATTTACGAATCTAAATTAAGCATGGATAGTCTCATTTGATAGATTTTTATGTTTTGAAGCTAACGACATGATCAATTTAATGAATGGAGGTTGTTCAGACATTATCGCAGCCTTCGATCTCGATATGAGGGTGAAGACTTCAACGCTTGATGGTGATCATCAAGTCATACAATATTTATATCGACCAATTTCAATGTTCAACATGATGGAGAGAGTTCATTGATCGAAGGTCATTTTGACCATTTTAGGGAGCCCAGGTATTTTGAGCCTCAATTTGCTATCACCTTCAAGTCCCGAATTTGACTTGTGGGAATGTCTTGATTTATGACACATATGTTGAGGTCAACAAATGCCCCCAATAAATGTTTGTGCATGGAGCGAGTCACATTTGAAAATTGGTTGACAATTTGGCGCCATTGATCTTATTTGATTGCAAATTAGGAGCTTTGACGGATTTGTAAGTATGTGCCTTATTCATGATATGCTAAATGAGGGGCTTGACCGATTTGTCAGAATCGACTTGTCAGATTGATAAGAGCTCTTACACCATCTACTATCTTCTTCAATGGCTTTGTTGAATATCTCTTTCTTTTATGTTCTTGCAGATTTGAGTTTCCTCTATCCCTAGTTTCATGCTTGGTTGGGTTTGATGGAGGAATTATTTTATTTATTTTGATGAATGATTCCACTAAGGAATTGGTTTATCCGCTTGGTCGGATTTGAAATTCCTTCTATCCTAGCTTTAAGCTTGACGGACTTGATGAAGGACTGACGATTTGTCCATATTCTTGTATGTCAGACGCATGAACCTGTGCTGCTTTGATGGATTCATTGGAGGTACATAGATGACTCAGCCCGCTTATAGGGTCAATGTTGAGTTATCCCTAGCAACATGCATGCTAATAATAACCATGAAATTTTTTAGTACCATCGGCTTGTATGAACTATGGAATTGCTTCCTCGATCGTGCTTTCTTTCTTGATGGACTTGAAGAGGAGATAGGCTTTGATCTATTCTTTGAGCTTGGTCAAAACATTTGAGAATAAATTGAGATATCATCTTGCGGGCAATATATAGATTGATTTGAGGTAGCTCTGAATTGAGCAATTTCTCAAATTTCTATCTCGATCAAGTAGAAAGATCTCTTAGATCCTGGTTGCTTATAATCACTAAGCTAGATCTAGTTTGAGATTGAACAACTATCGTCATTAAATGACGAGCAAGGGCTCTTTCTTCTGCCTTTTCTTATGGCTTGTTGAGTGAGAGGCGCCGCCTACTCATCCATATTTGGGCTTGTTGAGTTTGACCTTTAGAACTTACTGAGTCTTCTTGAGGGGTGGTGGTTTTGCCATTGACCGGCAACGAGCTCATTCAGCCCTTGCTACTTGTTGAGTGAGGAGAGTGTCAGCAACTCGACCATTTGTGGGCTTGTTGAGTCTGACCTTTAGAACCCATCCATGTCTTAGACCTAAGAATGTAGAGGTTGATGTTTCTCCAACTCAGTTGATTGAAGCTTCTAAAATCGGGAGTTCTTCTGACTTAATCTCCAGAATTTGGCAAATCTGGGAAATAAAATTCTTGATATTTTTGTCTTTTCATGCGTAGAAATAAATTCTTTTCGCAAAACTCTGCAACTTAACAATGATAATTATAGATATATTCAAGGATTTCGGCATAATGCTCGATGTTAACCCGAATCAGAATATTTTTGAGGATCTCGTCTTATGGCATGATGTCAACTCAGATAAACTTAATATAAACTAAAAAAAATACCCCTATCTTGCAGGGGGAATTCTAAAGTATATTTAGGAGAATTTTCAAGATGAAAATATACAAATATATCTATATTTGAATTGATGTACTCTAAAGGGGATTTTAACATACAACATTGATTTCATCTATATATAAAAATACCCCCTGTAATAGGGAATTTTCACAAAAAAGTTCTTCATTTGAGTATGTTTATTTAGGGATCTCATGAAGCACGATGTCAACCTAAATAAATATACAAAAAAAATGCCCTTGTCTTGTAAGAGGATTTCTATTCTAGAATGTGGTCGCCAAGTATATTTTTTCAAGTATCGACCATTAATTGATGGCATTGGTCTTTCACCCTTTAAGTCGATGAGTTGGTATGCCCTCCTTGGTATACCTTTTCAATGACAAAAGGGTCTTCCTAGTTAGGATCAAATTTGCCAATTTTGATTGGGATAATTGGTCTTCTCGAGTAACCAATTCTCCTTTTGGAATGTTCACACATATGGTCAAAGTCCACATCTTCGCTGATAGACGCCCATTTTGATGAGCTTGCAATCTAATTTCATCAAACACGTTGAGTTCCTCTCTCGACATTTTGATCTTCGAGATCAGATTGGATGACTACTGGGAAGGCAACTCAACTGAGTGGAAGATATGCTTCCAAATACTAATGAATAAGGAGTGGCTTTAGTTAGCATCTTGTAGGTTAACATGCCCATAGAGCCTTTATTAGCTTGGTATGCCATTCTCTTATTTTTAGTGAGAATCTTCTTGAGTAGTTTGACTAATGTCTTTGAAGGCCTCTACCAAACCATTTGCTCTTGGATTATATATTGAAGATCGCCAATCAATTTTGTGTTGATCGAATCTATAAATCTTTGCACTTTTGAAAGCTATGCCATTATCAAATTATTCATGGCACTCCAAATCTATAGACTATATTATGCATGAAGAAGTTGATCCTCGAGAACCGTTAAATGAAGTAGCATCTGCCCACTTAAAGAAATAATAAGTCGCTGCTAGGATGAAGCGAGTGGACGATGGATCAATTGGTCCAACATCTGCACTAAACATTCAAATGGCATGTTATTGTGTAATGAATTTGGAGGTTGATGATGAGATTCCCATGTACTTGACACTCATGACACTTCTTAGCATGATTAATAGTCTCTCACCATAGATGTCCAATAATAGTCCATTCTTTTTTTTATTGTCATCTTGGGACCACTAATGTGCACCACAAAGTCCTTCATGAACTTCAACCATCACTTTGCTAGCTTCATTTACACCTTAGCCACATTTGTTCAAAGGATCTAAGATATAGTATTATTGATGAAAGCATAGCATTTCTTTTCGATTTGAGCTAGTGATTTATTACTTGGTAATTTGCCTTCTTTAAAGTAGTCGATGAAGGCTTGCCTCCAATCACATGACTCTTCTACAACAAAGGTTTCACACTGCTTACCTAAAGCAATGCCATTCTTAGCTCTTCTTAGTACAACTTCTTGTTGATTTTGAAGAGTATGAGGAGCAACCTGAGTCGCATCCTGTTGTGTCGAGTTTGGTAACCCGACTACCTATGGGGATTGATACTTTATTGGCTCTAGAACTCATCGAGTAAATATGCTGATCATGACATAATCACCATTCATACTTGTCATTTTCTTAGTTAATTTTGCAAGCAATAGTTTTACTATTCTCGGATCGAGAGACTCAGTTAATGTGATATTTTACTTCATAAGCTCAAGAACTCGCTTATGATAGAAAGCTAACTCAAGCTTGTTAATTTTATAGATGCCAAGTACTTGATTTATAATAAGCTGAGATTCGCCAAAAATATGCAAGTTTTGAATGCCTATGAAAATAGCTTCTTCCAGACCTGCTACTAATACTTCATATTCACCATTATTAGTTCTTGGCTCATTAATCCATATGATCATCTTTATCTCTCCTTCTTGTTATGAAGATGTCGATTCTGCTCGTTCTTGGAAAATTTAGATGTTGGACTTGTTTGATCGATGAGGCTCCATCAAAGTACATTTCCCAAATTTGTAATTTTTCTCTTTCATGAATGAACATAATTTGCTCATCTGCAAATCATTAAGAGAAGAGTCCAAGGATTGTGCATAGAAAATCTACTAAGACTTGTCCCTTCACCGCTTTCTAAAACATATGTGATATCAATTGTAAAAGCACATCTTGCTAAGTAATCCAACGCTCTTGTCATCAAGTACTTCGATTGATCCTCGAGATGAGGGTAATCTTATGAGATAACATATAATGATGGAGCTTTGGATTGAAAGATCCATGCTAAAATGTGCTTCTTTATCGAGTATCTCATTTTTGCTCCAATGTTTTATAATAAAGAGCATTTCTTTTTTTTCATTGTATTGTGCTAATACCCCAGAGACTCTTCTAATGCGTGTATAGAATGAGGGCTTCCGAATAGTGCCAAGATTGGTGAATAACTTTTAATGCTATTGAAGACTTCTTGACACTCCTTGTCCCACTTGAATAGAGCATCCTTCTTCATTAACCTTGCAAATGGTTGACAACGTCCTAAAAAATTTGATATAAATTGATGGATGAATGCGAGATGTCCTTATAAAGAACGGAGTTGATGCAAACTCTTCGGTGGAGGCATCTCCACGATTGCCTTGATTTTGGCAGGATCGATTTTAATACCTCTATGACATACAATGTGAATTTTTTTGGAGAATATCTGAATGCACATTTTAGAGGATTCATCTTGAGATTATATTTTCTAATTCTTTCCAATACAATCAAGTCTTCAAAGTGGTTATCAGCAGTTTCTTCATCACGGATCATCGACATAACATTCCACTTTTTGATGAATCAACTCATCAAAAATACATGTCATGGCTCTTTAGTATTTAGCTCCAATATTTTTTAGGCCAAAGGGCATGACCGTGTAGCAATATAAGCCAATAGGAGTTCTGAATGATGTACATTTTTCATCCTCAGGTGCTAATTTGATTTGGTTGTACCCTAGCTATCCGTCCATAAATAAAAATATGTCGTAGTTGGAGGTGTTGTCCACTAGTAGTTCTAATATTGGAAGCGAAAAGTCATCTTTTGGGCATGCCTTATTTAAATCCCGGAAGTCAATGCAGAGACGGATTTGGCCATTCTTCTTCCTAACTAGGATAATTTTTGCTATCCAATCTATATTTCTTCTCTCTCTAATGAAGCCTACTTCGATTAGCTTTTTAGTTTATGCAATTACCTATTCTTCAATCTCCAATTTCATTCACCTAGGAGCTTGTTTAATAGGCATCCGTTTAATGCTAGTTTATGAATTACTACATTAGGGGATAAGCTCGCATTTTAATATGTCCAGCAAAGCAATCCTTGAATTTACAAAATATATTTTTAGCTCCTCAACTTTCTCATCGTGAAGGGCACCGAGAAAGATGGACGGGATCATTCGACTCCTAGGTTGACTTCTTTAAGTTCATTCCTAGTAGTTATTTGTTCACCATCTTTGAGTTCTTCAAAAGGGTTTGGCTTCCACTTCTTCATCATTTTAAGAAGAATTTCATGGGAATCATCTTCTTCATCACTAAGAGTTTCTATCCGCCTTCTATTATATTATAATAGGCTCTATCTTGATGAGATTTGTGGATGAACCCTAGACCTTTAGTAAAGTTATCACTTTGAGATGCTTGAGGACTTCTTTGGCTCCACATCTTGTAAAAGAATTGAGTCCTATGTTTAGTAGTTCCAATATGAATTCCAAGCTTATGCATCATACTTTGCAACTTCTACGGATAGTATATTGGTATTCTTATTGACACTATCTCATCAAAATTTTTATGTTGAGTAGGTCGCTCAAAATCTTGAGGCTAAGACTCTTGATTTGTAGAAATAGAGTTCTACTCGCCACTCACTCAATAGCAGCACATAGAATGTTATCAATTCTTCAATATTATGAACCTCCAGTGGACTGATTTCTTTGAAGCATTGCTAAGGGATGGGTATAATTTTGAGTGAGTGACTCCGCCAAGTGAGCTATTCTCCTGATGCATTTTGAACTCTATTTCCATGAAAAGATTCAAAATCATATGAATTAGAATCACTTATTTCATACTCTACCTTTCTTGAAAGCTTATAAGTTTCCTTAGGTTTGATAGGGATATCTTCTCCCTCTTCTGTGTCACTTCTCAAATGAGGAACTTATTTGCTTGACTTAGGTGCAAAATTGAGTGTTTTAGGAGAGGCATTGCCTTCTTTCTTCCTCTTTTACTCTTTCACTTTGTGAAATTTCTTTTAGTTCTAAGTGCTACCGCTTCAAGAGGCTCTAGCTTAGGCTCTTTGAGGATAAAATATTTTGTCTTCTTCATAGATCTTTGCTTTATTGATGAGAATGGTTGTAGGTTTTAAAAATTTTGAATTATTCTCCATCTTTCATAATTCATAAATTGATGCATAGTTGATGGGACCATGCCATAATCATGTAGCCCAAGAGTTCTAAATGATGTATCATAGATTATATGAAACTTGGCTTATGTATAAATCATTGAACTAAGAGAAGAAAAAAGAACCCAAAGTTTTTTGTCCCTTTTCATTGAAATCATGAACCATCAACTTATCTCTCCCAAGATGTTATATATCCAGTGATAATCCTCTTAACACCTTTAAACTCATAAGATTGATAGAAGAATCGAGATCAATCAATATTCGGCTAATCGAGATACCATCACCCTCTATAGTAACATAAAGAGGACGATTATGATCCATGCTCACAACATAAGGCCTTCCTTAGAAAATGTGATTATTGGGAGATCTTGAGTTTGCAATGCTCATGCATTTTTGAAAGTAAGCTTCATAACTCTCCGGATCTTTGAGAGCCGGTATCAAAATTTCTCGGAGGTCTTTTGACATCAAGAGAGCCTCGTACACATTCAATTGTACAGGGATCTTTCTCAGATGTGATAGAATATTATAATCTATCTTCTCGTTCGATTTAGGCTTTATTCTAGGATTTCTTGGAATGATATTTTGGTGACTTCAATTTGTTTATCTTTGTCTTTATTTGCATATCCCTTCTTTGATGAAGGTGGTAAGACTTTATCACTTATCAACTGAACTTGAATCACCTAATCTTGCTCAGATTCTTCTGAAGAGTTAGTTTCTTCAAGTTCTCTTCTTATTCTGGAAGATTGGCCAAAAGGGCTAGACTCATTTTTCAACATCATCACGATGATATCGATGAGTATGACTCTTCTCGAAAACAGATCTTCATCCAACTATTATTGTCTTATTGAGTCATTAAACAAAATTTAGACATTAGCACTTCAGGCTCTTGTTGCTTTTCTGACAAGAGTTGTGATGGGTTGGTCGAGTCTGTCTGACTACCTTTGTTGTTTGAGTAAGAATATATGACATCACGATGATTCGATGTCTCTAGACAAGATTCACCATTATCTTCTTCATGATTCAACACTAGAAGTTTAGGCATGAAGTCTAAGCCTAAATGGTTGTCTTGTCATGATATTCCTCTAGATTGTTGATGATCTTTTGAGTTGTAGTTCTTCTTGATCTTCTTTTTTTTGGCTAGCATTTAGTAGACTGCTTCTCATGTCAGAAGTAGCCTTATCAGAATGCCACCGAGAAGCCTAAATACTTGGTTTAGGAATCTCTCTTAAGTCCAATATATGTTCAAGTGGTGATTTTCACTTAACACTAGGACATCTTTAGTCGCTTCATTTTCAGGTCTTTTATTGTTTATCATTCTTCGTTGAACTAATTTCTCCTTCCTTTTTTAGGATGAAGAGGACATAATCATCCTTGTAGACTCTCTTTTTGGATTGACTAGAACACTGTCAGATAGTGTAAATTCACCTCCCGATACTCTTTTCTTGTCAATCTTTGAAGACATAATAATATTCAATAGGATTACCTATCTAGATGATATGGACAATAGTTTGGATAATTGACTTAATAAGCATCTTGGCCTTTTAATTTTGTGTAATTTTTCATTACCAAAATAATTTAGCCACATTCTCCTTTCTAAAGGAATATTCTTTGTTCATTTTTTCCTTAAGACATGGCTATTTTCTCATCATCTCTTGTTGCTTGTTTTGGATGCTCCCACTTAGAAAAGTCTGAGGTTTGTCATTACCTCATAATACCAATTTTGGCTATGGGTTAGAATAAACAGGTAGCTTTTTACCCTTATTATCATTGTACTGCTTTATCCACATTGTATATCACTCTTTTTTGCCATTTGAGCTATAGGAAGCGACATGAATTTCATTTCTTCTTGAGCGGTTTGTTTCTCCTTGCTTTATCTCCATAGACTTCAAACTTAGGCGATTCAACTTTTCAAATTTAGCCACCATATCGAAAAGTCCCGGAATGTTGTAATCGACTATGCAGAAATGGTGCCATTTTATCATGCATATTGCCCATTAGCAATTGGATCGCATGTTCTTCTTACAATTGTTGCTCTCACTTCATACTTAGGTTGTGCCAACGACTTATGAATTTTGTCACTGACTCATCTTTTCTCCTTTTTAGCAAGGCAAGGTCAGTGATTGTGATTTTCTCAGTTGCACTAGAGAACCTCTTTACAAATATGATCTCTAATTTAGCAAATATTTTAACTGAATCATTCAAAAATTTTGCGTACCATTCAAAAGCAGCTGAGGTTAAGCTACTGACAAATTGACAAAAAAATTAGTGCATTGTTCCTTCTTGTGTTACTACAAGTAGCCTTAAATTAGGCTAGATGTTGCTTTGGATTATCAAGCTTGCTTAAAGTATTAAATTTTGGCACTAAGTAAACTCATGACACTTGGTCATATTCACTGGTAAGGGTGACCCTTACTCACCTTTTCAACCCGCCTGAGGCTATGATTGCCTTTATCTTTCATTGATTAATGTTTTACCGAAAGTATGCTATTTCCAAGCTATCCATTTTGAATTGTCGAGTGGAGATTTAGTGGTTAACTTTGTTCCTCACTTCGCGTAGCATGTACCAGTTTGAGGTACCATAAATGGTATAGAATTATTATTGACGCATTTCTCTTTGCTCTAATCATTATGACATCATGTGCTCTTCCTCTTCTTCTATTTCTTATTGTTGTCTCCTTGCTCATTTGGGAAGAACTTGACGCCTTCTCCTTGTATTTGTAGAGATAGCTTATTGCTGCGACAATCTGTGATTAAAGCTGTACTTGATCATTTCTGTTCAACCATATAAACAAAGATCGACACTCATGATCTCTTTCTCATTCTGGTCTTCTTCATCTTCAGAAAGATCAAGATCCATCCTTTATATTCTTCTCGCGGAAGACTCTTCTTCATAAATGTTGAAATCGTTTCTCGAGTTCGCATGCCGATGAAATGGGAGTTCATCTATATCTCTAACTATATAGATAACTTCTATTTCCATAGAATCCTCTTCATTATTTTCTTCATGCACAAAATTTTGATCGATGTTTCGGGATCTCATTCAATATGAACAACTACTTCTTCTATTAAAGGACCATAAACATCAACCTTTATTGTAAAAGCGATCGGATGGGATCCCAGAATTCTCCTGTCGATCATCATATCTTTCATCGGATATCCCTTCTTTTGGGTATCCACTTTTGATGAGTTGATTTTGAGATAGATTTGAGTATATGTATCGATGTCACACCTCTTATATTACTCAAAGTTTCATTAATTTGGCCTCCATATTTACTTATCCTTTCAGGACCTTCTACTGGACATAGATGCCAGCCTTCATAAGCTCATGAATTAGTTACCAGAAGAGATGATAACTTTCTTGGTGTAGCTTCATTATTTTCCATCACCACAGGCCTCTAAAATCTTTTATTCATTAGGCCTTTTTTCTTAGCTACTTTGAGAATTTTATATATACTAGACAGGTGTGCTCTCTCCTTTGTGGTGGTGGAGCTTGACGTGGTTGGTTCTAGAAGAATTACTTTATTTTGCCAGTAGAGTTATTTCTCTTTACCCACTTTAGATTGTCAAAGTTGTTGTGGGTGGGAATACTCGCTTCTGGCGGCAGTATCGTTTGTTCACTAGGTCATTCAAAGGGGATGTGCTGAGCCCTCAGCTCAGCGTTTCTCCTTCTTCTCTGCCTTCTGGTTAATTTTCTACCTGATGAGGAGGCTTCATGATCTTGCTTTCTGGGTACAAAAGGTTCAATCGGTGGAGCAGCTATACCATGAGACATTAAAGTCATAATTTTCCCATTGACGGTTCTTTTCATCATGGGGGCTTCATATTTATCCTTTGAAAAAAGTTCTTATTTGGAGAACGCCTGACAATGGTTGGTTGTTGAACTAGCAATAATTATTTGAAGAACTTGAGGCCTCTAGCATGGCCTCAAATGAATACCATGGTACTTGAGTTGCACCACGATAGCTAGAAAAGCTACCAAATTGAATGGTAGCCCGACATCACCTATTTGAAAGAATTAATGATATTACCATGACCGATGAATGGTGAAAGGTGTGCTTTGTAGATCCATTTCAAAAGTGAAAGATGGGGATTAATTGTAATTATTATTTCACCCCATACTTTCAAGATGCGAGGCATTTAAGAACAAAATAATGGTGTAATAAAGATATACCCTCAATGATTCATTTTACAAAGAGCATCATATTGAATTTATTACACATTTAAATCAACATTTTATTATTTTGAATTTTCAAAAAATTTTGCTTATAGACATATATGACTAAAAGATGGAAATAATCTTGTCCCGAGTAGCGAAATCTGAGCTAAAATTCTACCGACCTTCGATAATTTATTTGATATTGAGGAGAGAGTGTGATTAAAGTCGGGTGATTTTAGAAGGCATATGAGATAGGATAAGACACTACCGAGATTTTGCCCTCATTTGGTGAACTTTAGATCTAGTTTGGTTTTTATAAGCAGCATAGTTAATTACCTCTCAATAAGTGAGAGAACTTGATTTGGGTCATTATTAATGCTAGCGTAGAAAGCAGATAAGTTTTAGAATTTAAGATATGAAATTCAACATTTATAAACCATTGGAATGATGATGTCATCTAGATTCATGGTTCCATCATCTTGGGCCAGGTTCTAGTAGCTTAGTGAGAATAGTCCACCCAACCTTAGAAGGATCCTCATGAACATGGGTTCGATCAAGAAATCCCGGGGTGGTATTTGTAAGGAGATAAAGCTTAAGTCACATTAGAGCGAGGGATGTTTGTCTATCAAGTACACCCCATGATTCACAACTCAAAGGTGAGCCATTGGAAATATAGGGCTAATCGATCATAATATAATGGAATGGGTGAAAACCACCGAATGAGGACTCGGATCTTTTCACTCAGAAGCCAAATGAGACTCGAGGTTATAAGAGATTAATTGAAACATAGTGTAACACTTGATTTGACATTGGCTCCTTTGTGAGCTGAGTTTTCTTAATTTATCACCCATAAAACAAGAAGGGGATGGATTGAGTTTGATTTAAGTTTTAATGATAGAATTCCATTTAAGTAGATTGCTATTTGATTTGAGTTGAAAAATTAATTAATTTGAATATGTTTAAGAGCTTTAGATCCTATCAACTCGCTAGAACAATGTGAGGATTAGATTTACTATCACGAATGCGTCAAATATTTCAAAGATTTGAAACTCTTATTATAGGTTTTTAGGTTTTGTAAACCCGGATCCAATCCTATGACTAAACCGGGAAGCAACCCACACAACATCCTCATACGCTTGAATTTCAGCATTCAACATAGCGATGTATTGTAATTTTAAGTAATGTTTGAATTTTGAGATTGATTTTGTATTTTATTTAATTTCAACTTTATCCGCAAATTTTCAAACATTAAAATTTGACCTTTAAATTTCTATGGCACATATGAATTTATAAATAAGTTAATTTAATTAATTAAATTATTGATTTTGAAAATCATAATTGAATAAAATTTTAATTTGATCGAAATTTTATGATTTTGTAGATTTTGATTACATTCTGCCTACTTGTAAAGGGTATGATCATTTAAGCATTTTGATTTAGATTGTAGTTTAAAACATTATTTGCACTTAGTTTACTTGAGTTTTGTAATTCTCCCCACTTAATTATGCTCAATTTAAATCACTTTTGATAAGTTAATTTAAGCTTTATTGATTTATTACTCATGCTTATTATTAGTAATAATCATATTTTATAAGAATTATTAAACCCAAATTTGGATTCATCCTTAGATTTTGAGTTTATTACAAGTTTGAGTTTAGTAAGCCATGATTTATATCCATTTATGAATAGATGTTACAAATCTAAATATAGTCACATGCTTTCAAGATGTTTTTCTATTTACGACAACAAAATGAAACCTATATTGATTTAGTCTCAATTCAAGTCACGGATGCCAATGTTCACCCAAATGTATATTAGATTTGAACCAAGCTAACTTTAAAATTTAGAATAGAAATTTTAGTTAATCGAGTGCCAAATTAGACTCATCAATTTGACAATCACCTCAAAGTTAACTTAATCATTAGAACTTAAATCTTATGCATAAATATGCTATTCTCATTCTTTATTCTATCTCTCTATCATCTTTTCTCTACTAAATCTTATAAATTGTCATCTACGTAAATTTGAATTCAACAAATTAAGCACAAATTAAGTTACTTGTGCTCATATTTCAAGTGAAACTTAAGAAGACTCATCTCTTTCATTTCATTTTCTAAAATTAAAAACTATTATAGCTTTATGATTCAATAACTTATTCTTGAAGGTTACTTCTAACTAAACTCTCATGATCAATTCATATATATTATAAGATATAAATAATATCTTCATGAAAATATATCTTCAAAATGTTTTGTTTTAAATTTCTTCTATAAATAATTTGAACACATGAGCTTTATAAATACTTTAAATTAAAATATATTAAAGATAATATCAAACAAAGCTTTCTTAATTCTCCTTTAAGAAAAATGAGAACATATTGCTTTTTAAATAATTGGCACCAAATGTCTTATGTAGCTAATGTTTTATATAAATCACATATTATATATACAAAGTAAATATTTTAAATAATATTTCACAAAAAATAAATCATAATAATATTATAGAATAAAAAATTTATATATTTCATGATTATTAATACCATTTAGTGATTATAAGCTATTATAATATTTTAAAAATAATCTTATTAAAAAAGAGAGAGAGAGAGAGAGAGAGAGAGAGAGAGAGAGAGAGTCAAATATAATGGAAAAAGAGAAATAAAATATTTAAAATGATGTTAATGAGTTAGAAAAAGTAAAATATTTTATATATATTCAATAGTTAAAAGATTATTTAATCATTCCACCTTTCAATCATCACATAAAAAAAAAAAATAATTATGACATTAAAAATGATATTAAATAATTTATAAATTTATTTGAATAAAAATTTACTTTACAAAATTACAAGCGTCAAGGATATGATAAAAGATTACATAGTGCTCATTAAGATTTATATTTTAAGAATCAAGGATCTAATTGATGACTAATATAATTTAAATTATTTTTTTTAATTTAATTTGTATTTTTAACATTATGAAATCAAAATTTGAAGAATTTATAAGAAGTTAAGAACTTAAAAGGCTTTATATTTGAAGAAGATCCACATAAACATATATATCTATCAATATTTCCAACCTCATTTTCATTGCAATAATAGCCTCATCACAATTAATAATGTATGAGGAAAATGCTTTGATTGAATGTTGTTATAGGTTTCATCACTATCAAGGCATGAGTCCACAAGTAATTATAATTGGCTTTAGATTTGCATCTTGGACATAAGCATTCCCCATCTATGAAATCAACCTTTGTTAGTAGCATTTTGATAACTCTTTGTTCAAAATAGCTCATGTTTGATTCATTTAAACGAGATGATATTAACAGTTATTTTGAGATCATTTACTTAAGACGAACAAAAAATTATCTTATTCAATCGTGTTTTCTTTGATCGTATTTATTTATTTTCAATAGTTTAAAATATGCACGTTCTTCTGGCTTTGAATGATTCAAACAAGTTTGAAGACAAGCAAATTTTGAATAAATGAAAATTTGAACAAATGAAATTTCATAATCAATTCATGGTTTAGTTCATAAGCATAAATAATAAGATCATATATATTTAGTTCATTTAAACTCAAGTTTTCAAAAAATATTCAAGCTTATTTTTCTTTTATTAATTTGAATAAATATGAACAAGAATTAATCAATCTAGTAGTGAAGTGCACTTATTCATTCATATATATATATACTTTGGCTGGAATTAAATCTTGTTTTGAATTCATTAAAAAAATTGTTTCAAGTCTTGTGCTTACATCTTCATTCATCAAAGAGACTTGAGTAAGATTGTTTCAAGTTGCTTCAATCAACATAATTTTTGATTTTTGATATATTGGTGATTGAAATGAATTAACATTCAATTTTTTCTAAAGTTCATTTCAATCATTTTTAAGTGATTTGAATATTTTTTCTTGTCACTAAATTGTGTTTTGATTTGTGATATCACATCTTTAAGACTTTTACAAATATTATTTTATAGTTTATATTCATGATATTTGTAGTTTACTTTATACAAATTTTTAAAATTTATTTTATCCTTGCACATTGTGTTAAAGTTGTTTTAAATTCATATTTTCAAATCATTATTTCACCTTGTAAATTGTTTTCAAAATCATTTATTTCAAGTACTTCATATAAAGATGTATCATTGATATTTTAAAATTAAAAGAAATCTACATATTGAGCTCTTTCTTATTTGTCTTAATATTATTTTATTTGGGCTTATGAGCACAATTATTTAAAATTAGATAGATAAATTTTATTCTTGTATATTTATTTTAACAAAAGTGGAGGGTTTAGGTAGTACAACCAAATTTATCAAATAATCATGACATGAATCCTTTAAATCATTGAATGCTACGTCCCAAGTGAGATGTAATGTATGGTTTTGAACACTGAAGAAAAGGAAATGGGGAAGTGTTAAAAGCAAGGGTTCCAAATTTTGACGGATTAAGAAAAAAGTTAGTCCATGAAACTAGAATTATGTTAGGATCTTGGAATATAGGTACTAGGAGTAAATCAATGGAATTAATAGATGGTTCATAGAAAGATAAATATTTTATAACTAAATGGGTTGGGAGAAGCCAAAGAGATACTTTAGGTTTTAATCTTTGGTAAGTCAACTAAAAATGGTGTATTATAGATAAAAAGTAATATATAAAGTATTAATAGATGTGGAGATAGAATTATAGCTTTAAAGATTATTGATCAAGATTATCAATGAATAATATGTTTCAAGTATCATTTTTAAAAGAAAAAATTTTGGAATGAATTAGAGATTAATAATAAAGATACTAAAAAAAAAAAGTATTTATTGGAGGAGATTTAAATGGACATGTTTAGAAGATTTTAAAAGTATTCATGGTATGGATTTTGACTAATGAAAGGTATATATAGATTTTGCAGCTTATGATGTAAATTGAATACTTTTTTTAAGAAAAGAGAAACATATTATTATTTATAAAATGGATCTAGTAAAATTGATTATTTTCATAAAAAAAAATAGATCGTTAAATTGAATAAGGCCATAAAAAAAATTTTAAAACAACATCATTATTTTAGATTTTAAGATGAAAGGTTGTAAGAGAAAACAAACTAAATTATTGTCTTAGATATTAATTTAAAGAACACAAATAAAATATTTTAAGAGCAAGCTACAATATATTAGAATTATGTTCATAAATATTTAACTTGTGGAAAAATATCTGAAATTAACAAGTTGCTAAAGATGTGCTTGGAGAATCAAAAGGAAAAGCTTCTAATAAGAATAGTTGATCAAGTCAAAAGAGCAATTGATATTTAGTCTTGTCAAAATGATGGTGAAATAGATGGAGATGTTATTAGTAGATTGATTGAAGTGAAGGAATATTAATTATGTGATAAAAAGTTCCATTTAAACTTAAGAAAATTTGATGGTGGTAAGACCTATAATGACTTATGGTGGAGAATGTTGGCCAATAAAGAGAAGCATAAGATTATTTTACAGAGATGAGGATGCTTATGGATGAGTGGCTTTACTCTAGAGATAGAATTTAAAATATTAAAAAGTTCAAATTCAGATAAGATTAAAAGCCTAGATGGTTCCACATTTCAAGTATTCATAAGAGATCATTAGATTTTTTTAAAAAAAAGAAATCTAAAAAGACTTGGTTAAGATGTATAAATAATGATCTTATCTTATGAGAATTTTAAAATAGAATAATGAGATAAGGATTCATAAAATTATAGATATTGTTGTTGTTGTTGTTGTACTAATTTATTTGTACGTACTTTTTCGTGTATGAAAGTATGTTGTTGAGTACTTTCCTAGTATTAAAAAAGTATGTATTGGAGTTGTACTTATCCGGTATAGTAATTTATTGGAGTTGAACTAAGATAGAGAAAGTATTTGTTGTAATCTCATTTGATTAGTGAATTCAAGTCATGATGACTATGCATGAATGTAAATTTATGAGTTTTAGCCAAATCATGTAAACAATTTATGTGCATCCAATTTTACTTTGCTACTTTTGATTTATTTCTTTTGCTCTTTCTTTTAAACAATCTTATATATTTTATAACAAACATTTTTTTACAAAGTTTTAAAATTAAATTTTAATTTAAAATTCATCTAAAATACTCAATTCATCCTCTCTTTTAGGTGTCATAGTCTCTTAATAATATAAAATTAGCAAAGATTATTATTAAATTAGCCCTTCAATATTAGTAAATTATTATTAAAGTGTAGTACTGGATTTCACTGTTAAATAATTTAAAACATTTTTGGGGAATCATTTACAACAAATATATCATTTTATATCTTATTCCACGATTTATATATTTGGATGAATAAAAATTTTGATAAATTGCAGCAAAAAACAAGTTATTAATGACAGGCAACTATATGTATGACATAGTGCATAGTTGCATGAGCATTGAATTTAATATTATTTTCCTTAATTTAATTTTATAAGAAGAGTTGTTATACATTATCTTATTTTTATTTGACATAAAATAAAATTATTATTATTTTAAATATGGGAAATTAGTTGTGCCTATACCTATACTATCAAGATTTAGAGGATAATTTTCTATAGTATATCAAAATTTAGTAGAAGAAATTTTAATTGTAATCACACAATTCTTAAGTTGGGCACTATTATAAATTCTAATTATAAGTATTGATATGACACTTAAAATACTACTAGTCGAAGCAAGAATCTTGATGCTAAAAGCAAGCTGATCCGAAGTTGAAACTGGTCGAGATCAAGCACTTAAAATATCCTCGAAAACTCTGGGATGTCAGTTAAATCCCTAAATAACTCTCAAACATTGAATGTTTATAGTCAAATTGAGCGTCTCGACGAGTCGGATCTAACGAGCCCAAGATCTCATAATTATGACTTCATTTGAGCTTTCAAATACTTAAAATGCATCAAATGATCAAAGGAATCGTTTTGAGCCGTCCCATAGAGAGGAGTGGTTCAGATTTTGCATGTATTTATAGATACACCACTCCTCCAATCTATAAATAGCTCATCATTCTTCATATGAGGGGAGGTCAAGAGAGAGAGAGAGCTCTAAAGCTTCAAAATCCTCTCCACCACCGACCAAGCGTCAACCACGCCACGCCCCATCCGCCGTCGTTAATCTCCGGTCACCATCATGATGACCTTCATCGTTAGTGGTCGCTTTCACTGTTCACATCTGCTACCACAGAATCGTATAACCTAACGCTAATTATATAGTTGTTCGATTTTGGGATTCTATTATCACTTCATATACAATGTAATCCGTTATCGAAAAACTTGTACTCCAAAATAAATATATAGTGGAAGCTTTTTACTGGGCTAGGCTTTGTGATTTTTTCCCTCTTTTCGAGATTTTCCACATTAAAATTTCTAGGTTTTCTTGTTCACTCTTTAAATTCTTGGATTTCACAAAGGCGCGTAAAACTTTCACTCTACCGCGAATCCATTTTCTAGCACACAAGCGTGCCGCTGGAAACCGATTCTCATTATTTCATCATGATGACCAAGTTTCCTAATAAGATCAAAACCACCATCGAGGTGGAGTATTTCAAGCTTTTAAAGAGCGCGAAAAATGAAGATTCACAAACTTGTTCCGATTTTGTCAAAACTGGGGCAACTCTTAATCTCAAAAGATTATCTAAATCAATATTCTAGATATCTAATTATTATCGGTTAGAAGCAAGTCGAATACCAAAAAAAAGACCAAGGTTAAGGAGCATCTTGGCTACAACTACAAATGGATGTTTTGATTTGACCTCTTCCATAGTTAACATCATCAAGTAATACTTTGACAAACAACCTAGATGGGTCAAAATCTCGCAATTGATCTCTTTCCATACATGTTAACGCGTCATTGAGCAAGACTCAAAACATTCGATAGATCAAAATCTCGATTCCATTCAACCTCTTCCATACAAACATCATCAAGTTTTGACAAACAACCTGGATAAAAATTCTCGGATTCAATTCGTCTCTTCCATACTTAACGCCATCGTAAAAGACTCGACAAACAACCTCGATAGATCAAAACTTGCACCTACTCCATTAACGCCATCAAGCAAAGACTCGATGAACAACCAGATAGGTTAAAAGGTTGGGTCTCACCTTCACAGAGTTAACGCCAGGGTAACACTGACAAACAACCTGGATAGGTCAAAATCTTTGATTCAATTCGATCTCTTCCATACGTTAACATCGATAACACCACAAACAACCTAGGTTAAAAGGGATTCAATTCGACCTCTTCCATACGTTAACGCCATCGATAACACCGACAAACAACCTCGGATAGGTCAAAATCAGATAATTCAATCTCTCTTCCATACGGTTAACATCATCGGGTAACACCAACAAACAACCTCGATAGGTCAAAAAATCCTCGCCGATTCAATTCAACCTCTTCCATTACGTGTAACACTCACAAACAATCTCAATAGGTCAAAATCCTCACGGATTCAATTCAACATCTTCCAAAGTTTAACATCGATTCATACTTTGACAAACAACCGGATATGTCAAAATCTTCGGATTCAATTCAACCTCTTCCATACAAGTTAACGCCATCGGTAACACTCGACAAACAATGGATGGGTCAAAATCGCCATTCAATTCAACCTCTTCGATGTTAACGCCAGCAAAAAACTCTAACAAACAACCTGGATAGTCAAAATTTCTCATTCATTCCACCTCTTCCATACATTCGTACCTCTCACAAACAACCTCGATAGGTCAAAACCTCGCCATGATTCAATTCAACATCTTCCATACAGTTAACGCCATTGAGTCATCTTTACAAACAACCTCGATAGTCAAAGAAACGCATCGCCGTAATCCGCGGCCACCATCATCGTCGGTCATCCCCGCCGACTACCGACGCCAATCGCCACCGTCGACTACCATCGCCAGTTGCCGCTGTCGACCACCCCCGTCGGCCGCCAACCACCGTTGTCGGTCACCGCCGCTGACCATCGCCGGCAATCTCTGTCGGTCACCACCATCGTTGCCGGTCATCCCCGCCGACTACCGACGCCAGTCGCCACCATCGACTATCGTCGCTAGTTGCGCCACACCGCTTCGCCGCCAACCATCGCCATGAACCGCGCCACCATCCGGCAATCTAGTGTTATTAGACTTATCCGTTGAGTCATTTAATTTGATTGATGCTTTAACTTGAAATCCATACTTGAATTATAAATTTTAAAAGGATAAATCAATATAAATTAATTAATATCATAAAAAAGCATAAAATCTAATGATTAGTTCAATATAAAATGAAACAAATAGTGACAACAATTTAATAGAAAAGTTCTCTCCTCTTCTTCTCCATCCCAAATTGAAAAAAAAAATTAACAAAAATCGAAAGTCAAGAAAACACAATCGTTAACGGCATCTCGGTTTTTAGTTGGAAGGAGACACGTGGAAGGAATGGATGGCGTTGACCGTCACAAAAAAAAAAAAAAAAAACATATGTGGGATAATTTTGGCCATTGGCTCCGAACCTTCCTCACAACTGCTTCTCCTCCATTAATGATCTCTCTCTCTTATAAGATCTACAATGTTGACCTCCACATATGTCATAAAGCAAGACCACAAGTCAAATTCGATGGACTTTGGAGGTAACAGTGCGCAAATTGAGGCTCAAAATACACTGGACGTCACTGAAAATGGTCGAAACAACCTTTGATCGATGAACGGACTTCACCGTCGAGTTCAAAACATCGAAATTGATCAATATATAAATATTGCAAAATCTAACGATCAATCGACAAGATAAAGCTATAAATGTCAAAGCACATGGAGTCGAAGCCAATGATGAAAACAACCTCGCTTCATGAAATTGATCGTTAGCTTCAAAACATCAAAATCTATCAAATGAGGCGCGCGACGATTCAGGTAAATGTCGAGTGGTAAAGAGCAAATCGAGCGAAACATGACGCCACCAAAATCAACTCAAACTCCGACGATGAACGGACTCGCCATCGATTCGTAACGCCGAAATTGGTCGGATGATGACGACATGATAATCAACGATCAGCCGCCAACGCAGACGCATATGCATACACCGAGAATCAAAGCCCGAAATTGATCGTCATCGAAACGCCATCTAGTGAGACTATTTGCACCAATTGATGCAAAAATCGCGAAAAGCGTGCGCATATTTTGAATTGACTCATTGCCGATTCAACCAAATCCCAATCATAAAACGCATTATCGCTCGAACATCGAATTATATATTGATATATATATGTATATTTATCTGAAATTCACATTAATATATTTAAAATTATTTAAAAAATGATTAAATTATCATATATGCTCAACCTCCTCCTATTTTTAGTTTTCTGAAAAAACTGCCAAAAAAAATAAATTAAAAAAAAAACTGAAAACTATTAGCCCCTCATTTTCCTCCTCACTCTCCCTCCTCTCTCTCTGCCACTCTCTCTCTCTCTCTCCAGCATCCCTCTCACGTCGAAACAAACAAAAAAATAGGTAAATTCTCCCCACTACATTTTCCACTGTTCGTCTTCCGCTGCCGTAACGACGACCCACCATCACTCCAATCCGCTGTTCCATCAGCCCGAGTTCGGCCTGCTCACGCGATCAGCCGCACCACAGGACAGCGATCGCGACTGCTGCGGACAGCTGGACTCCTGACCCGAGCCTTGCAACTGCGACGCCGACCCCATGCGGCTTCGCCTCCCACGCTCCACAGCCCGCGACCAAGCCTCTGTCCTGCTGATCCCACCATCCATCCGCTGAAGCCGACGTTCCTTCCCACGGTGCCAGCAGAAACCTGAATCTCTTCCCTGCCGAAAACCGGCCATAGCTTCAAACCATCCGCCCGCCTGCCACTCCTCTTTAGTATATATATATATATATATAATTCTAATATTGGCTCATCCTCTTTTCTTAGAAGGATATATAAAAATAAATGGATAGGTGAAGATGAGAATAGAAATGAGCGCGACGAATGGCCTCATCAAGAAGCTAGCTTCCGGCCCTCATATATATGATATCGCCTCATCATTTCTCCATCCAGCCATTCTCCGCCACGGAGGTAAATCAAAGCGTAATTAATTAACAAAAGTATTCATTTTCAATTGCTTCTTCTTTTGATATTATTATAATTTTTTTTCTTTTTTTTCTTTATATAATTTATGTTCATCGATCCATAGTTTTCATGCAATTCTTTTATATTTTAATTGATCTGTTAATTTGTTCAATTTTATTTTTTGTTCATATCGATGTTATGGGAAGGCGATATATTTATATTTAAAAATATTAATTTAATTAACCATGAAAGAAAATTATAATTTAACATATAATATATATTTTTTCCAGCTTACATGAAATATTAAATTTAATTGCATTCTAATGATTTTTTTTTCTTCTACAGGATTGAAGATGTTATTGGCAGATACGTTAATCTCCCGGAGCATGATAGAGCAGGGTATGAAATTTAATTTAATTTTTTATTTATTAAAAGAGATATATTTTGACATTTATGCTATTCTAATCATAATTAATATTCATTTTTTTTTTCTAACTTCCTGAATTTTGAAGCAGAGTTAACATGCACAAAGAGGTAAGTTGGCATCAATTTTAAGTTTCTTCTTAAAATTTTAATTAATTTAACAAAATTGAAATATATTGTATATTATTATTAATTATTTTAATATTTTTATTTGATGAGACTCTTAACAAGCTGAATGTGAGAGTGTATCCAATTATCCAAGTAAGATTATACTATTTAATTGAAGGAATTTTTTTAAAAAAAATGCTATTGGATAAATATTGTATTATTCAAATTTTAATTTTAGATTAATTATATTTAAAATGTTTTATATAACATTTAATTATTTAATTTCAGATAAATTTAATTAATATCTCAATATTCTTATATTTTATCATTCTTATATATTTCCTTTATTTTACTTCTTATATATGGCCTAATTCAGCGAACACAAAAGCTGAGGTATTTTGATCTTAACTCTGAACTTGAAAGAAAAATTAAAATAGAATAGTGAAATTTACATCCATATCATTAAATTCTTATATTTTTATATTTACTTATATAACACTCTAATATACATATGAGATTTATATATAATAATAATAATAATAATGACATAAAAATATTATTAATATTAATTATCTAAAATAAAATGTATATTTACATGCATAAATTTTGATGTAATTCAAATATATTATTAAAGTAATTATAAGAATTTAGATATTAGATAAAAAAGTTATTGATAAGTATGTAAATCCCTTATAAAATATTGTTTTTTAATAATTTTAACTTCAATATTTTTTTTTTGTATTTTGAAACTACAAAGAGATTAGTATGCGTCAATGCTACAATCTAACGAGAATCTAGAGATATATGTGATAATAAATTAAAAGAATTATTGCTTTTTTATTTAAAAATAAGAGTTATTTGGATTAAGATTTTTAATTAGATTTGAAAAAATGATTAATAAAAAAATGCTAATAATGAATATCTAATTTTCAATAAATGTAATGTCATATATGCATTATTTAATTTGATTTTCCATTTTTCTTATATTATGATTTAATTTCAGTCTTTGAATTATCAAAATTCAATTTTTTTAATACTGTGAATTTAAAATCTAATGGAATAAAATATTTCTTTTTACAATTCTATTCGATTTTTCTTAATTAGCTAGAAACCAATTAGAATAAAAGTTTACGCGTTAACTTCTGGGAGTCTAGACACGGTATTTAAAGATAACAATAAAACTCAATTTTGGAAAATCAAAAGAAAAACCACGAAGAAAAAAAGCATCCACTATGTATGTTGTATCTTAGACACAAGATTACAGAAGGGAACACAAATAAAAAATTTTTGTATAAAATTTACGAATGATTAATGAATGGACGACGTTGGCGAAATTAAAATCATATAATGGCTGATGCGTGGTAATACCGGAGTGGTAATGATTGTTTGGAGGTTCTTTAGAGCTCTATCTCTTGCTTGCCTCTTTATGGAATGAGGCTATTTAGTGGAGGAACATCTCTAAATACATGCAAAATCAACCACTCCTATATTCATGATGATTCACTTGATCATTTGATGTATTTTGTGTATTTGAATGCTCAAATGAAGTTGGAATTTTGAAATTTTGGGCTTGTTAGATCCGGCTCGTCGACACGCTCGATTTATTATAAACATTCCATGTTTTGAGAGCTTTTTTTAAATATCCCAACGTTTATGATATTTTAAGTTCTTGATCTTAACCGGTTTCATTCTGGATCGCCTTGCTTTTAACATCAAGATTATTACTAGTAATATTCTGCATATATTTCCCCATATTTTGTATTATATATCAATCATCCAAATATATCATAATAATAAAATGCAAATTCGATATTGATCCAATACACATTTTGAGAGCATCTTCATTGGAGCACATTATATCACTAAAGGATGTGTACAAAATGTGTATGTGCGCAGATCAGGTTTGGACCCACAGGCGAACGGAGCTCGCAGCGCGTAATGCTGTAAAACGCATAAAGATATTGGCTTAGGCCATGACGCCATGCGCCAAACCGCTACGTCAGGTCGCGAAATGGATGTCCCGGCAATGGAGCCGGGTCGGTGGTCTATGGCAGCTAAATGCTAACCGAGGATGGTCTTTATGCAGAGCGGCTGAGCGCTGAATTGGCGGGCTGACAGGGTCGAGGGACGCGGAACCGCTGGCTGCTTATTAAGCCATGTTAGGAGCCTGGCGTGTTGCGCCCAGCAAGCGCGGGCGGGCGATGTGACCGTGGACCGGCGTTGCGACGACCGCTGGACTGCGGGCGGACGGGCCGATGGTCACCGCGGACATGGCTGCGCCGTGGACCGGCATGCGCGATGGCTGATCGTCATCCGCGGAGACCGTGGCGGCCGTGGATGCCAGGCCCTGGCGGTGGTTGAGGTGCCGCGGCGCTAAGCGCAGCAGATGTCTGAGGCGAATGGTTGATTTTTTTGCGGTTTTGATTTTATTACCCTTTTGCCTTTAGGAGTCTATAAAACTAAAGGGAGAAGGCACTTCTTCAACATGTGCTTCTCTTCAGGTTTTAATCAGATTTATCATTGGCTCTAGTTTTCTTGAAGAGGTGAAACCTCGGACGACCGGGTTTGAGGCGATCAAGACCGTAGTTAAATATAAATTAGGTGTTTATAAGTTTGAGGCTAAGATAATGAGAAATTGATTTACTCAAACTTAAAAGAATGGTATAATTAAAATTTTTATCATTTGAATGACTCAAAGTTTGTGTGGTAATTGGGCATCATTGGGAGGAATAGTTTCTCTGTATCTTTCCCCTTTATTTTGATCTATATGTATGCATGTCCTTATATAGAAAAAAATCCTAAGTCCAAATATAAAAAGGGTATGCCCAAGTATTAAGGTGAGTTTAAAATTTCGATTTTTGATTTTGTTATTTCTCCCTTATTTATTTATTCATTATGTATTTTCGTGGCGGAGGATAACCCATTAGATATATCCTTGTCACATGATAGTTTAATGGTGTTCCATAAGAAATTTCATTTCTAATGAGTTGGTATTATATTCGAGCTCGTTCACCTCCGGATACTTCATTTTTAGATCCTTTAATTCCTGATTGAGATCTTCAAAACATGTGGTGTAGCTTTGTCACATTTTCATTTCGGTCACATTATGCCTTCAGAGCGTGGTGTTACTTTGAATATCACATACTTGCCAAGATTCACATTTCAAGGATTTTTTATCGGCTATAAAGAATTGGATAGAATTTTAGCAGGATCCATAAAATTAATTAATGGATTCTTCTTTGTGAGAAAATGAGTGGGGCCTGAGAGATGGGAAAGATTGAATGATCCATTCCATGTTGAGAATGAGATCGAACTCTTAATATCCACGATGTAGAAGCTTGATGAGTACGCCACAAAAATATATAGAATGTTCAATATCTATATTGGAGATCTCATTCTTTTCCACTATCAAAGGTGATGAAAGGCCTCCTCATATTCATAGAAGAAGCACAAATCTGGTGAAAACTTTAGTCCCAAAGAACATTAGGAAGCTCATCAACCCATGCCTTCTCGAGATGTATTTTAGTCCTTTGAGTATATTTAATCAGATTAGTTTGAGGAATGCCTTATGCGGCAAATTGAATGTAAAGATCTTTGCAAAAGTAAAAACTTTTCCAATTGGGTCGATGATCTTTGCAGAAGACAATCGATATTATATTTTTCCAAACAAATTGTTTAGCATTTGCCTCCATAATTTTAGTGGTTCGCTTCCATTTAGTGAAGTAAAAATGATGAACTCTCAGATGCTATGGAAAAGGTCCCATGATATCAATACAATGGGCTTTTGGATGAGAGCTGTATATGCATGTGAGGTTAGCAAAACTTGCACATTTTTTTGTGAACCTTGTTTCATTGGCCAATAGAACCCTTGCCTTAGGGAATTTTCCTCCCAAGTGTTCTCCACATATCCCAGTGGACCTCTTTAATGTCCGGGGTGAGAGACATTTGAGAGAAAGCTCGGTATAGTTCACCTCAGATAGTAAAGTTTGAAGCTTGTCTTGAGATTAATGCAGTTGGGTCTTCTTTCTTAGAAAGAGATCCATCCACAGTGTTCCTTTATCTCATCAATTGCTTGAATTACCCATGACCCTTGGATACTTGAAAATGTATTTCTTCAACATGCCTTCTCTTAAATAGATCCGATAGATGAGGCAAGCTTAGAAGAGTCACTGAGTATTCTTCAAGATGTGAATGATTTGATGTGTCTTGAAATGGGCAAGAAGAGACTTCACTAAGTGGAGGTATTGTGCTAGCTGAGGATTATGAGCATTAAAGTTCCCCTCAACTTGGGAGGCGATAAGTTGAGAGTCAGTGTGTATCACTAAGTCTTGAGCTTCACATTCAATGGAGTCTCAACCTATAAGAGCCTCATATCAATCATATTATTGAAAATTTTAGGTGAAGTCCATACTCAGGGTATTAAATGGGATTCTTCACACGCATTCTAAGCTCCATCAACATAGAGGGTCCATTGATAATAAAAAGGTGAGTAGCTCCTCCAGGGTAAGATTCCACCATAAAGTCCCAAGTACTTGAGACTTTATAGTGACAAGGTAAAATTTATCAAACCCCAATTCACACCACTTGATTAACCTGAGAAGCCCCTTATAGGATGAAAAATGAGTAAAACGCATAGTATGAGCTTGGAAGTATGGAAATTTTCGGAGAAAACTAAGAGCCATTTTACCAAGTGGATAACTTTATATCGAAAGAATTTTCCGATATAGTAAATTGTTGCATCCCATTTTCTTCTCACTAAACTGAAAAGAGAAATATAGCATCTCACCTTGGATTGGATAATAAGGGTGGACGCTAGATACTTTTAGTTGCTCAAAAGCACCGACATTCAACCAAAATTATTATTATTTTTTAGCTCCTTTAATATTTTAAAGAATGGTCCCCCGAACGGCTAAAACCCAGATAACAGCAATTGTCCATTCAAACGCGTTGAACTTCCTTAATATTCTGAGGAGTCATATTTTGAGAGCTTTGATTTTATCGGGTTGGCCTATATCCCACGGTGGGTTATCATAAAAGAAATTTTCTAATCCCAAAAGCATTTTGAGTTGCAATAACGATGTTAAACACAAAGTAATATGTGATTCTTTCCCACTAACATGTCATCCACATATACCTCCATTAAAATAGATCTTTAAAAATCTTATTCATAAGTCGTTGATAAGTAGCACCAGCATTTTTTAACCCAAACGGCATGACTTGGTAACAGTATAAACCTTTATATGTTTGAAATGTCAGAGCTTCTTCATCCGTTGTCTATTTTTATTTAAAAGTAAGCATCCAAAAAACTTAGCATTTGATGTCCATGTAGCATCAACCAATTGATCAATTGAGGAAGAGGAAAACTATCTGAGCAAGCCTTGAAGGTCAATCACACATTCTCCATGTTCGCTTGTTTTCTAACCATGACAACATTTGCTAGCCATGTAGGTAATGTATCTTATGAATCCCACTTCTAGCTTATTAACTTCTTGCTCAATAATATTGCAAAACTTTGCTTCTTCTGGATGATCGGTTTGAATGTTGGATCAATCTTGAGAGAGTGTATGATCACATTGGGGTCGACCCCCGGCATATCCGTCAGACTCCAAGCGAAGATGTCTTGATTTTTGTGCAAGAAGTCTATGTATTTTTTCCCTTTGCTCTTCTGAGAGCATGGATCCCACTTGCACTATTCGTGGTGGTTGGTCATCTGATAATACAATAGAGAGCAAGTCTTCTACAGGAGAAGCTTTCTGGTGTACTTCTTCATCTCGAAAATTAAAATCTTCGATGCTGAAAGTCACAGAAGGGCGTGGTTGAGCTTGTCTGAGATAACATGATTGTGCTATCTGTTGATTTCTCCAACTCCAACGGGGTTGGAAATTTCATCTTAAGATGAGATATCAAGTGATTGCACCAAAATTGATTGAGGGGCCTTCCAAAGATGAATATGCGAATCGACTTGACCACCATGAATTGGATTAAATGAGTCACTTGTCGAGGAAATTCACCAAGGACAACGGAAGGGTGATTGTCCCTCTACTCACACAGTATTATCAAACCCGTATAATGGTCCCGCAAAGAGTTGGAGTTTTTCTAACCCCCATGTTAAGGAATGTGAGTAAAATAAGAACTAACTACCATTATCAATCAAAATTCTCTTAACATTATAGATCCTGCTGATGACAAGTGGATCTTGATGAGAACATGTACTCTTCTAAGTCTGAGTCATTAAAAGTGATGGAATGATCGGTACGAGACTTCTTTAACTCTGGCTCTTCAGAGATGGTAATGAGAACTTGATAGTATTGGTCCTCCGCAATTGTTTCAATTTCTAACTATTTGATGATTATTTTGTTGTTCTGTGATGATTGTCACGTTGCCCCGCTTGGAGGTATGTTTGTTTGAGTGATTGATTCTTCACCGACGTAGATATCCTTGAATGAGCCTCTCAATTTCTTCTTTGAGTTGTTTGCATGCCTCGCAGTATGTCACGACTTTGATGGAAGTTAAAATATTGCTCACGATTTCAATTTGGTATCGCGGATGTGGCCACTTGATATTTTCTTCATCTCGAATAGCCATTAGAGGTTAACACGAGATGTGTTCGGGCGTATTCCTTTTCGCCGTGGTTCACGCGTTGGTAGTGGAGGGAGATCACGCCTTGTTGCTTTTTTTGATAGACTGGTCCGCCCTGGGGTACTTTTAATGCTTCAGAGATTGCTCAAATTATGCGATGGGCGCAATAGCCTCCGTGAGATTTATGCTTCCACACGATGAACCAAGTCGGCATATGAGTGGACCGTGTCTCACATTAGGAGTAAAAGGCCTGACCGAGTCCTCCAAGGAAAACTCTCTTAATAGTTCGTATTTCTACCTGGTATGAAGCTAAGGAGAACCTGAAGTATTCCTTAAGGGATTCCTCATTTTGCAAGAGATGAGAGAAATCTTTAATGATCCTTTGATTTGAATGAACTATTGTACAAACATCTTGGCGAAGTTCACAAAGGTATGGATGGATTCCCTTGGAAGGGAGTAGAACCAAGCAGCTTGTCCCTTGAGGGTAATCGGAAAGACCGACAAAGCGTGTTTTGGATATGCATGATAGTCTGAATGGTCGATGTGTTCATACGCCCCATCATAGAATCAATGTTCGAAGCTTGAAACCCAGAATAGATGTCAAGAATAGCTTATAAAGGTGAGGATTCCTCATAGCGGAGGGGAAGATGATTTCTATCTTGGAGGTGAAATTCATCTTATTAAGCCGAGCATAACATGATGAGTTACAGAGAAGAATGTGTCAAGCTACCAAGAATGATTGGTGGATTAGGTTGAGTTTACATGATGGATGGGTGGAACTAGGTGTCAAGGAGATCGATCATGGTTTTACGCGAGGAACTTCACAAGAAAATTAGCATTTTGACCTCCAACGATCAATCTTGGGGAGATGTTTTAGAAGGGTATTGTTCCTCGCAAAAGTCGGATCATCTCATTTTGAGACTCTTCCATTCGGCGCACACGATCTTCTAAAGAGATTTCTACCGCACCTTCATCGACAGGGTCACGCCTATCGGGGGGAAGTGGGGCAGAAGGTTGGCGTCCTTAGTTTAAGGATTGGTTTCGAGAGTGACGGGAGTTGGAGCGGGAGGCTCCGTTGTTACGAGTGTGCATAACGGGGCGCTCACAGAATTGTGATTGAAGGGTTCTTTTCCCACGATGGTGCCAAATGCTATGCTAGAAAACCGATGGTAGTAAAAGTTTACGCCTAGCTTTGGGAGTCCAAAGACACACACGATATTTAAAGAGCGAACAATAAAACTCTTGAATTTTACGGAAAACCTCAAAAAGAGGGAAAACCACGAGGCTCAAGAAACTTCCACTATGTATCCGTTCAAAGTACAAGATCTTCCCGACAAGGATTACAAAATTATTGAGAAGGAACAACAGTTGCTAGTAATAGACAATGTTGACGATGATGACCGACGATGTCGACGACGGAGTTGACGACGAAGTTAACGTCGATGTTGACGACGATGGCGAGAATCAGCGGTGGCGGCTGATGGCGGCGGCCGGCGGCGGTGGTTGACGATCGTCGAGTGGCGGCACGATTGTGCTTGGAGGTTCTTTAGAGCTCTCTCCTCTCTCTTGCTTGGGCCTTTTTCATGAGGCTATTTATAGAGAGGAGTGACATAAATACATGCAAAATCCGAACCACTCCTCTCCATCGGACGGCTCATGATGATTCCCTTGATCATTTGATGTATTTTGTGTATTTGAATGCTCAAATGAAGTCAGAATTTTGAAATTTTGGGCTTGTTAGATCCGGCTCGTCGAGACGCTCGATTTGAATATAAACATTCCATGTTTTAAGAGCTTTTTAGGGGTTTAACTGATATCCCAACGTTTCCAATGATATTTTAAGTTCTTGATCTTGACCGATTTCATTTTCGGATCAGCTTGCTTTTGACATCAAGATTCGTAGTAATATTCTAAGTGTCATATCACTAACTATTAATGTATTTAATTTGATTTAATATGAAATACATACTCTTACTTATAATTTATTTTGCATGAAATATAAATCGATATTACTTCAATTATTTATAATTTTATTTTATTTTTTTACAGATATTTTGACGCTGCTCCTATGGCTATCTCTCCATGCACGCCTTCCACCGACCTCGAATCATGCGAGAAATTTTTTATGGATTCCTTAGCACTTCTTTGCGATAAAAAGGTACACTACTTCACTTTGATTGCAACTCAATGTAATTTAGAATGTTACATTTTAAATATAATTTAGTTATATTTTGAAAATTTTATTCTCAGAAAATTTTATATTTTTTAATCTGATCTAATTAACTATAATGACAATTAAAAAGCTATAATTTGATTTTTAAAAAATAAAAAAATTATATATCATCAACATAATTTCTTTCTATAATAGATTTTTTTTAGCACCATTATTATTATTTTTTCATATAGCTTCATTTGTCACAAATAAATCTTAAATTTAATAAAAATTTATTCTTTAATTTTTTAAAAAAATTTACGAAAAATAAAATTTTATATGATTGCACTTAAATTGAAATAATTTAAAATATAAAATTATGCATTTTAATTAAAAAAAATATTTTTTCATCATGGATAATATTTTCTTTATTATTTCTATTATTATTGTTATTTTGCTAGTTTTGATAGAGAAATCTTGTGAAAAATTCCTTACAACTGAAATTTAAATTTAGGAATTTCTAAATAAATTTAAATTTAGGAATTTAGGAAACCGTTGAGTATGGGGGGTAATTTAGGAATTTCTAAATAAATTTAAATTTATTAAAGGGTTTTAATGTGGATTTTACGCTGGTAAACATACATAGTCAATATATATCAATTTAAGATAATTCTGCTATTCTGAATGCAATGGCGCAGTCTGTTTTGCGATTGAAGGCCATTTGTTCAAGTCATCGACGTCAATTTCACCAAAATGCGATAATCGCTTTCACCACTCGATTTTTTGTACGTAATCATCCAAATTGAGTGTGAATAGTCTTACTTGATAGATTTTAGTATTTCAAAGCCAATGACATCAATTTCATGAACAGGTCGCTTGATCCTCATCATGCCTCCGACCTTGATATGCATGTACGCTTTTATTCGATCACTTAATTGGTTGATCATTAAGTCATACAATATTTATATTCGACCTTTGATGTTTTCGAACGCATGATGCATCATCGAAGGTCATTTGAGTTAATTTCGGTGACATCCTGTGCATTTCAGCCTCAATTTATGCATTCACACTTCAAATCACTCAACATTTACACAGACTCGTCCGAATTGAGCGCGGATAGTCTCATTTGATAGATTTTTATGTTTTGAAGCTAACAACATGATCAATTTTATGAATGGAGGTTGTGAGATATTATGCTTTCGATCTCGATATGCATGCGGTCGTTGAAGACTTCAACGCTTGGATTGATCATCAAGTCACAATATTTATATCATTTATTTTAATGTTCCATGATGGAGAAGTTTGTTGATGAGGTCATTTTGACCATTTTAACATCCAGGTGTATTTTCAATTTCCCTTGTCTCCTTGAAGTCCATCAATTTGACTTGTGGGATTATCTTGATTTGACACATATGTTGAGGTCAACAAATGCCCCAATAAATGTGATTTGTGCATGGAGCGAGTCACATTTGCTAATTGGTTGACAATTTGGGCACGAGCTTGGATCATTTTAGCTTGATTGATAGCTTAGGGAGCTTTGATTGTCATTAGTATCTTTTATTAGGATATGCTAAATGAGGGGCTTTGATTTGTCGAATCGACTTGTCGATTAAGAGCTCTTACACCATCTACTATCTTCTTGATGGCTTTGTTGAATATCTCTTTCTTTTATGTTCTTGATTTGAGTTTCCTCATCCCTAGTTTCATGCTTGGTTGGGTTTGATGGAGGAATTATTTTATTTATTTTGATGAATGATTCCACTAAGGAATTGGTTTATCCGTGCTTGCGGTTGAAATTCCTTCTATCTTAGCTTTAAGCTTCGGATTTGATGAAGGGGCCGATTTGTCCATATTAACTTGGAAGTTTTATACCATGAACCATGCTTGCTGATGGATTAGTTGGAGGTACATACATATTTCCCCTTATATAGGGTCAATGTTGAGTTATCAGTCTAGCAACATGTGCTTTAACAGACTGAATAACCATGAAATTTCTTTAGTTCGGCCATCGGCTTTGTATGAACTATGGAATTGCTTCCTCGATCCTGTGATTTCTGCTTTGATGGACTTGAAGAGGAGATAGGCTTTGATCTATTCTTTGAGCTTGATCAAAACATTTGAAAATAAATTGAGATATCACCTTGCATATAGATTGATTTGAGGTAGCTCTTGAGCATTTTCTCAAATTTCTTTGATCTATCGATCAAGTAGAAAGATCTCTTAGATCACGGTTGCTTATACTCTAAGCTAGATGGTTTGAGATTGAACAACAATCATCATTAAGCCCGGCGCAAGGCTCTTTCACTCTGCCTTTTCTTATGGCTTGTTGAGTGAGGAGGCGTCACTTATCCATATTTGGGCTTGTTGAGTTGACCTTTAGAACTTACTGAGTCTTCGACTTAGTGGGTTGGTGGTTTTGCCTGACGAATGAGCTCATTCATCGGCCTTTTCTTGCTACTTGAGTGAGGAGAGTGTCGAACTCAACCATTTGTGGGCTTGTTGAGTCGACCTTTAGAACCCATCCGTCTTAGACCTCGGGATGTAGGGTTGATGTTTCTCCAACTCAGTTGATTGAAGCTTCTAAAATCGGGAGTTCTTCTGACTTAATCTCCAGAATTTGGCAAATCTGGGAAATAAATTTCTTGATATTTAGGGTTGTCTTTTCATGCGTAGAAATAAATTCTTTTCATTTCAAAACTCTGTAACTTAACAATGATAATTATAGATATATTCAGAGATTTTGACATAATGCTCGATGTTAACCCGAATCAAAATATTTTTGAGGATCTCGTCTTATGACACGATGTCAACTCAGATAAACTTAATATAAACTAAAAAAATACCCCCTATCTTGCAGGGGGAATTCTAAAGTATATTTAGGATAATTTTCAAGATGAAAATATACAAATATATCTATATTTGAATTTATGTACTCTAAAGGGGATTTTAACATACAATATTGATTTCATCTATATATAAAAATTTAAAAATACCCCTTGTGTAATAGGGGAATTTTCACAAAAAGGTTCTTCATTTGGAGTATGTTTATTTAGGGATCTCAACATGAAGCACGATGTCAACCTAAATAAATATACTAAAAAAATGCCCCTTATCTTGTAAGAGGATTTCTATTGTACCTCGAGAATGTGGTCGTCAAGTATAGTACTTTTTCAAGTATCGACCCTTAATTGATGGCATTGGTCTTTCACCCTTTAGGTCGATGAGTTGGTATGCCCCTCCTTGGTATACCTTTTCAATGACAAAAAGGTCTTCCTAGTTAGGATCAAATTTGCCAATTTTTGATTGGGGATAATTGGTCTTCGAACATTCTCTCCTTTTGAAATGTTGAGGGCGTATGGTAGTCACATCATCTTTGCTCGATAGGCGTCGAGAATGAGCTTATCTAATTTCATCAAGCATCGAGTTCCTCTATTCGACGGACATTTTGATCTTTAGTTGCGTATTGGATGACTACTGAAGGAAGGCAACTCAAACTTATGGAAGATCTGCTTGATTCAAATACTAATGAATAAGGAGTAGCTTTAGTTAGTCTTGTAGGTAATTTGATACACCCATAGAGCCTTTATTAGCTTGGTATGTCATTCTTACTTTTAGTGAGAATCTTCTTGAGTAGTTTGACTAATGTCTTGTTGAAGGCCTCCAAACCATTTTGCTCTTGGATTATATATTGAAGAGTATCAATTTTGTGTTGATCGATGAATCTATAAATCTTTGCACTTTTGAAAGCTATATTATCGAATTATTGGCACTCCAAATCTATAGACTATATTATGCATGAAGAAGTTGATCACTCGGTCAGCAGTAACTTCGTTAAATGGAGTAGCATCTGCCCACTTAAAGAAATAATCAGTCGCTGCTAGGATGAAGCGATGTCGAGCTGACGATAGTGGATCAATTGGTCCAATTACATCTATACCCAAACATTCAAATGGCCAGGATGTTATTGTTAGGTGTAATGAATTTGGAGGTTGATGGATGAGATTCCCATGTACTTGACACTCATGACACTTCTTAGCATGATTAATCTGATCTCACCATAGATGTCCAATAATAGTCCATTCTTTTAATTTTATTATCATCTTGGGACCTGACTAATGTGCACCACAAAGTCCTTCATGAACTTCAACCATCACTTTGCTAGCTTCATTTACACCTAGGCATCGTAGCCACATTTGTTCAAAGGATCTAAGATATAGAGTATTATTGATGAAAGCATAGCGTAGCATTCTTTTTTCGATTTGAGCTGCTAGTGATTTATTACTTGGTAATTTGCCTTCTTTAAAGTAGTCGATGAAGGCTTGCCTCCAATCACATGACTCTTCTACAACAAAGGTTTCACACTGCTTTCCTAAAGCAATACCATTCTTAGCTCTTCTTAGTACAACTTCTTGAAGAGTATGAGGCTTGAAGTCGCATCCTGCGTGTCAGTTTAGTAACCTACCTCTGGATTGATACTTTATTGGCTCTAGAACTCATCAGTAAATATCTTGATCATGACATAATCACCATTCATACTTGTCATTTTCTTTTAATTTTGCCAAGGTTTTACTATTCTCGGATCGAGAGACTCGAGTTAATGTGATATTTGGTATCTGCTTCATAAGCTCAAGAACTTATGATGAAAGCTAACTCAAGCTTGTTAATTTTATAGATTCAGTACTTGATTTATAATAAAGAGAATTGCCAAAAATATGCAAGTTTTGAATGCCATGAAAATAGCTTCTTCCGGACACACTACTTTTATATTCATTATGGTTCTTGGCTATCAATCCATATGATCATCTCATTATCTCTCCTTCTTATGTTATGAAGATGATCGATTCTGCTCTGTTCTTGGAAAATTTAGATGTTGGACTTGTTTGATCGATGAGGCTCCATTAAAGTACATTTCCCAAATTTGTGATTTTCTCTTTCATGAATGAACATAATTTGCTCATCACGTCATTAAGCGAAGAGTCCGGATGGGATGTGTCAACTAGAAAATCTACTAAGACTTGTCCCTTCACTTTCTGAAACATATGTGATCAAATTGTTAAAGCAATCGCCCATCTTACTAGCGATCAATCTAGTCTTGTCATCAAGTACTTATTGATCCTCCTAGATGAGGAATCTTATGAGATAACATATAATGATGGAGCTTTTGGATTGCAAAGATCCATGCTAAAAAGTTCTTCTTTATCGGAGAGTATCTCATTTCTGCTCCAATCAGTCTTCGTTTGATATAATAAAGAGCATTCTCTTTGTTTTCTTCATTGTATTGTGCTAATAATACCTCGAGAGACTCTTTAATGTAGCTGTGTATAGAATGAGGGCTTCCCATAGCTTTGCCGGTGGTGAATTTAATAAGTAGCTTTTAATGCTATTGAAGACTTCTTGACACTCCTTGTCCCACTTGAATAGAGCATCCTTCTTCATTAACCAGTTGACAACATCCTAAAAATTTGATATAAATTGATGGATGAATAGATGTCCATATAAAGAATGGAGTTGACGCAAACTCTTCGGTGGAGGCATCTCCACGATTGCCTTGATTTTGGCAGGATCGATTTCAATACCTCTATGACGTACAATGTACCCCAGAAATTTTTCAGAGAATATCTCGAATGCACATTTTAGAGGATTCATCTTGAGATCATATTTTCTAATTCTTTCCAATACAATTCTCAAGTCTTCGAAGTGGTTATCACAGTTTAAGCTCTTCATCACCAGATCATCGACATTCCAATAGGAGTTCTGAATGATGTACATTTTTCATCCTCAGGTGCCAATTTGATTTGGTTGTACCCTAGCTATCCATCCATAAATAAAAACATGTCGTAGTTGGAGGTGTTGTCCAGTAGTAGTTCTAATATTGGAAGCGAAAAGTCATCTTTTGGGCATGCCTTATTTAAATCCCGGAAGTCAATGCAGAGATAGATTTGGCCATTCTTCTTCCCAACTAGGATAATTTTTGCTATCCAATCTGTATATTTCTTCTCTCTAATGAAGCCTACTTCGATTAGCTTTTTAGTTTATGCAATTACCTATTCTTCAATCTCCAATTTCATTCGCCTAGGAGCTTGTTTAATAGGCGTCGCATCTGGTTTAATAGCTAGTTTATGAATCACTACATTAGGGGATAAGCCTGGCATTTCAGAATATGTCCAGGCAAAGCAATCCTTGAATTTACAAAAATATTATTTTTAGCTCCTCAACTTTCTCATCAGGCAGAAGGGCACTGACGAAAGATGGACGGGGATCATTCTCAGCTCCTAGGTTGACTTCTTTAAGTTCATTCCTAGTAGTTATTTGTTCACCATCTTTGAGTTCTTCAGGTGCGGGCTTGGCTTCCACTTCTTCATCATTTTTAAGAAGAATTTCATGGGAATCATCTTCTTCATCACTAAGAGTTTCTATCCAGCTTCTATTATAATATAATAGGCTCTATCTTGATGAGATTTGTGGATGAACCCTAGACCTTTAGTGGTAAAGTTATCACTTCTTCGAGATGCTTGAGGACTTCTTTGGCTCCACATCTTGTTAAAGAATTGAGTCCTATGTTTAGTAGTTCCAATATGAATTCCAAGCTTATGCATCATACTTTGCAACTTCTACGGATAGTATATTGGTATTCTTATTGACACTATCTCATCAAAATTTTTATGTTGAGTAGGTCGCTCAAAATCTTGAGGCTAAGACTCTTCAGATTTATAAAATAGAGTTCCTATTCTGCCACTCTCACTCAATGGCGGCACATAGAATGTTATCAATTCTTCAATATTATGAACCTCCAGTGGACTGATTTCTTTGAAGCATTGCTAAGGGATGGGTATAATTTTGAGTGAGTCATCTGACTCTGCCAAGTGAGCTATCCTCCTTGATGCAGCCATTTGAACTCTAATTCCATGAAAAGATTCAAAATCATAGTCTGAATTAGAATCACTTATTTCATACTCTACCTTTCTTGAAAGCTTATAAGTTTCCTTAGGTGTGACAAGGATATCTTCTCCCTCTTCTGTGTCACTTCTCAAATGAGGAACTTATTTGCTTGACTTAGGTGCAAAATTGAGTGCTTTAGGAGAGTCGGCATTGCCTTCTTTCTTCTCTTTGCTTCTACTCTTTCACTTTGTGAAATTTCTTTTTAAGTTCTAGAAGTGGCTTCAAGAGGCTCTGTTAGCTTAGGCTCTTTGAGGATGAAATATTTTGTATCTTCATAGATCTTTGCTTTATTGAAGGAGAATGGTTGTAGGTTTTCAAAAATTTTGAATTATTCTCCATCTTTTAGATACTTCATAAATTGATGCATAGTTGATGGGACCATGCCATAATCATGTAGCCGTGGCTGGCCCAAGAGAGCTCTAAATGATGTATCGGCATAGATATATGAAACTTGGCTTACGTATATAAATCATTGAACTTGAGAAAGAGAATAAAGAACCCAAATTTTTTGTCCCTTTTCATCATGAACCATCAACTTATCTCTCCCAAGATGTTAGATATCCAAGATAATCCTAACACCTTTAACTCATAAGATTGATAGAAGAATCGAGATCAATTAATATTCGGCTAATCGAGATACCACACCCTCTGTAGTAACATAAAGAGGGCGATTATGATCTGTTGTTCACAACATAAGGCCTTCCTCAGAAAATGTGATTATTGGGAGATCTTGAGTTTGCAATGCTTCTGTCATGCATTTTTGAAAGTAAGCTTCATAACTCTCGGATCTTTGAGAAGTATCAAAATTTCTGAGGCCTTTTGACATCAAGAGAGCCTCATTACATTCAATTATGCAGGATCTTTCGGATGTGATAGAATATTATAATCTATCTTCTCATTTCGATTTAGGCTTTGCTCTAGGATTTCTGGGAATGATATCTTTGTTGACTTCAATTTGTTTATCTTTGTCTTTATTTGCATATCCCTTCTTTGATGAAGGTGGTAAGACTTTATCACTTCTCAACTAAACTTGAATCACCTTATCTTGCTCAGATTCTTTTGAAGAGGTAGTTTCTTCATTCTCTTCTTATTTTTGGAAGATTGGCCAAAGAGCTAGACATTTTTCAACATCATATGTCATATATGATATAGTATGACTCTTCTTCGTCATGAAAATATAGATCTTCATCTAAACTATTATTGTCTTGTTGAGTCATTAAACAAAATTCACATTAGCTCTTCTTGCTTTTAGATAAGAGTTGTGATGGGTTGGTCAGTGCATTCGACTACCTTTGTTGTTTTAGCGATCTTTGAAGAATATATGACATCAAGATGATTCAACATGTCTCTCTTTGGACAAGATTCACCATTATCTTCTTCATCATTCAACACTGAAGTTTAGGCATGAAGTCTTCAAGCCAAATGGTTGTCTTGTCGGTGATATTCCTCTAGATTGTTGATGATCTTTTGAGTTGTAGTTCTCTTCTTGATCTTCTTTTTTTTGGCTAGCTTCTTTGATTTTAGGCTTGCATTTAGTACTTCTCATCTTTGTGGCAAGTAGCCTTATTAGAATGCCACTGAGAAGCATAAATACTTGGTTTAGGAATCTCTCTTAAGTCCAATATATGTTCAAGTGGTGATTTCCACTTAACACTAGGGGCATCTTTTAGCTTGACATTTTCATCTTTTAGAGACTATTGTTTATCATTCTTGGCGAACTAATTTCTCCTTCTTTGCCTTTTTTTAGGATGATATAGAAGAGGGCGTAATCATCCTTAGACTCTCTTTTGGATTGACTAGAACACTATCAAATAGTTTAAATTCACCTCCCGATACTCTTTTCTTATCAATCTTTGAAGACATAATAATATTCAATAGGATTACCTATCATTCGATGATATGGACAATAGTTTGGATAATTGACTTAATAAGCATCTTCAGGCCTTTTAATTTTTAGTAGCGTAGGCTTTGACGCTTGCGAAATAATTTAGCCACTTTTCTAAAGGAATATTCTTTGTTCATCTTTTCCTTAAGACATGGCTGCATTTTCTCATCATCTCTTGTTGCTTGTTTTGGATGCTCCCCACCACTTAGAAAAGTCTGAGGTTTGTCATTACCTCATAATACCAATTTTGGCTATGGGTTAGAATAAACTTTTACCCCTTATCATCATTGTACACCGGCTTTCCTTTATCCACATTGTATATCACGCTTTTGCCATTTTGAGCTATGGGAACATGAATTTCATTTCTTCTTGAGTCGAAGGTTTGTTTCTCCTTGCTTTATCGCATAGACTTCAAACTTAGGGCGATTCAACTTTTCAAATTTAGCCACCATATCGCAAGTCACGGAATGTTGCATGACTATGCATAGAAATGGTGCCATTTTATCATGCATATTGCCCATTAGCAATTGGATGCATGTTCTTCTTTTTATTGCTCATACTTAGGTTTGCTTAGCGACTTATGAATTTTGTCATGACTCATCTTTTCTCCTTTTAGCAAGCAAGGTCGGTGATTATGATTTTCTCGGTTACTTCTTGAACCTCTTTACAAATATGATCTCTAATTATATTTTAATGAATCATTGAAATTTTGCCATTCAAAAGCGGTGAGTTAGGCTCTTGATTGACAAAAATTAGTGCATTGTTCCTTCTTATTTACTACAAGTAGCCTTAAATTAGGCTAGATGTTGCTTTGGATTATCAAGCTTGCTTAAAGTATTAAATTTTGGCACTAAGTAAACATTCGATTACACTTGGTCATATTCTGGGTAAGGGTGACCTTACTCACCCTTTTCAACACCTTTCAGCTATGCCTTTATCTTTTCATTGATTAATGTTTTTAGCGAGCACATTTCTGTTCCAAGTGTACTTGATTTTGAATTGTCAGTGGAGATGTAGTGGGTTAACTGTTCCTCACTTCATGGTAGCATGTCTTTTAGCTTGGTACCATAATAATGGTGGTATAGAAGTTGTATTATTAGTTTATTGGTTAGTAGACAAAACAGTGTTGCACTTGATGTGTTATTCTTTCCGCAACATCTTCATCATGATGTTCATTTGTACCATCATATTATTTATTTTGGTATCAAATGCAATCTCCCTATCTTTGACCTCCATTTGTTTGCATTTCTCTTTGCTCTCTAGTTAACGTCATGACATCAATCTGTACAGGCTCTTCCTCTTCTTCTATTTCTTACTCCTTGCTCATTTTCGGGAAGAACTTGACCCTTCTCCTTGTGTATTTGTAGAGATAAATTGTATACGACAATAATTTAGTGTGCTATCATTTCTTGGTTCAACCATATAAACAGCATCGACACTCATGATCTCTTTCTCATTTGGTCTTCTTCTTCATCATCTTAAAGATAAAGATCGATCCATCCTTTATTTTCTTTGAATACTCTTTTCATAAATGTTGAAAAAAGTTCCTTGAGTTGGCGTTCTGGCGATGGTCTTTGGTGGGAGTTCATCTATATCTCTATAGACAACTTCTACTTCCATAGAATCCTCTTCATTATTTTCTTCATGCACAAAATTTTTCGATGTTTCCGGTGGATCTCGATTCAATATCTTGAAACCTTCTTCTTAAAGGACTATGATTAACATCAACCTTTTTTTATAGGGTGAAGATGGGATCCCTAGAGGATTCTCGTCGATCATCATATCTGTCATCAGTCATATCCCTTCTTTTGGGTATCCACTTTTGATGAGTTGATTTTGAGATAGATTTGATATGTCGGATGTCACACCTCTTATATTACTCAAAGTTTCATTAGGGCTTTGGCCTCCATATTTACTTATCCTTTCAGGACCTTTTGGATTCTTGACAGTTAAGTGTCGCTCTGCTCTCCATGCGAGCGTCTTGGGCTCACTAGTTACCAGAAGAGATGACAACTTTCTTGGTGTAGCTTCAGTATTTTCCATCACCACAGGCCTCTAAAATCTTATTCATTAGGCCTTTATTCTTAGCTACTTTGAGAATTTATATATACTAGTAGAGCGGTGTTTGAGCTCTCTCTCCTTTGTGGTGGTGGAGCTTGACATGGTTGGTTCCAGAAGAATTACTTTATTTTGCCAGTAGAGTTATTTCTCTTTACCCACTTTTGATTGTCAAAGTTGTTGTGGGTGGGAATACTCTTGGCGATATCGTTGTTCTAGGTCATTCAAAGGGATGTCTTTGAGCCCAGCTGTGTTTCTCCTTCTTTTATACGGTTAATTTTTCTCCCATGAGGAGGCTTCATGATCTTGCTACACAAAAGGTTCAATTAATTTAATGAGACATTAAAGACATAGTTTTCCCATTTCTTTTCATCATGGGGCTTCATATTGGCTATCCTTTTGAAAGCGAAGTTCTTTATTTGGAGAATGCACAATGGTTGATTGTTGAACTAGTTTGGTAGGAGCTTTTAACGAGGCCTTCTAGCATGGCCTCAAAGCATAATGGTGGGTATTTGAGGCAACTGATAGAAAATTCAAGCTACCAAATTGAATGGTAGCCACATCACATGTTGATAATTACATATTAGATATTAACCATGACCTAGTTGAATGGTGAAAGATGTGCTTTGTAGATCCATTTAAAAGTGAAAGATGGGGATTAGTAATTAGCAATTATTATTTCACCCCATACTTTCAAGATCAATGTTCTGAACAAAATAATGGTGTAATAAAGATACTGAATGATTCATTTTACAAAAGCATCATATTGAATTTATTACACTTAAATCAACATTTATTATTTTGAATTTTCAAAAATTTTTTATTGCTATACTTATGACTAAAAAGATGGAAATAGAATCTTATCCGATGAATATGGCTCAAAAATTGCAGACTCTATAATTTATTTGATATTGAATTGAGAGGTGATTTAAAGTGTGATTTTAGAAGGCATATGAGATAGTAGATAAGACACTTTTGAGATTTTTGATTATGAGATATATATATAATTACTTTATTTATATAATTTATAAAATATTTAAATAGATTCATTTCTTTATTTATTTACAAATTATTTATTTATATATATTTTAAATATTTTTATATTATATATTAACATAATAAACTATATATTTTAAATAATTATATTAATTAATAAAATATTAAATAAATTTATAAATATATATATAATTAAAATATTTAGAAATTATATATTGAATTATATTATAAATAAATTAATAACTTATAAATATTTAGTAATTAAATATTTTATAAAAATATTTTAAAATTATATATTTTAAATAATTAATAATTAAAAAATAAATAAAAAAATCTCTGCTTCTCTCTCTCTCTCTCTCTCTCTCTCTCTAATGGTAAGCCACCCGAAAAAAAAAAATTGATTCCATTTAGATTATATCTATTACTAGCTATTTTTTAAAAAAAAATTTTAGTGTTTCTTGATTATATTAGTAAATAAATAATTATATATATATATATATATATATATATATAGCATTAGATCTAATTTGACTCATTTTAGTATTTTGAATGCTTGGCATAGAGCGAGGTTTGGTATCGATTGGAATATAAGGCAAGGAGTCTGCGATCAAATCTAAGAAAGATCTTGATAATGTTCTTCGTTTGCGATGAGCGAAGGTGAAGGCTAGCGATTATGTAAAATGAAAGAAGAATTCACCTCTAGATGATATTCTTTATTTAAAAATGGAAGGGTTATGATGCTGAAATCAAAAGAATTTTGATAATGTTCTTTATTAAGCAAAGTGAAAAGCTAAGTGAGGGTCGATCAAAAATGAAAGAAAAATTTGTCTCTGAGACAATCTCTATTTTGGTCAGCAAATTGATTTGATTTGGTTTTGAAAAAAGGTAAATTTGTGAATTTGTAAGAGAATGAAAAGATCATTTATAGATGGGTACAGATACATAGCTGAGGATTATAGCATCAGCAACAAAGAAGAAATAGTTATATTATGCATCAATTTAGTTTTTTTAATTCATTTTGGCTCTCAGATAGAGAACTGAGCGATTTCCTATGCAATTAAAGCATGAATTTAAAAGAATGGCTTTTTTGATAATATTATTCAATTAATCTAATATATAGTATTTTTAATATTTTATTATTTTAATAAAATATTATACATTATAATATATTTTTCTATATTATATATATATATATATATATATATATATATATATATATATATTTATAATTTAATTTTTTTTCTAATTCATGAGTTTGGTTCAAGTCGACCTCAATTGGGTTTTACTCAAAATGGCGTCGCTTTCGCAGCTCCGCTCGATTCGTCGAATTGAGTCTAGTCTTAGATATAGGTTCAGCCAATGGCGATCAATTTTGAGAGCGGAGGTGGTTTGATCTCTCGGTGCCTCTTACCTCGATATGCATACGAGCGTTGGCTTCGATCACTTGATCGATTGATCATCAAGTGGTGAAATATTTATATTTTAACCAGTTTCGACATTTTGAATGCGATGGCGAAGCCCGTTCATCGATCGGAGATCATTTGAGTTGATTTGGTGCGATTTTAGCCTCGATTTGATCATTTTCAAATCACTCGACATTTCCACGAATAGTCCAATTGGCGGATAGTCTCATTTGATAGATTCGATATTTATAACAGCATGATCAATTTCTGAGCGGAGTTCGTTGCTTTGTCGCTTCACGATCTAGATATACGTGCATGTTGATGACTCGGAATATTGATCATCAAGTCATGTAATATTTATATCTAATCAATTTCGACATTCACGATGACAAAGCCCGTTTATGATCGAGGTCGTTGATCATTTTGAGGGCGTTGAGCATTTTGAGCTCAATTTGCACGTCACCTCGGTCTTTGAATTTGACTTGTGGCTTATCTTGATTTATGACACATATGGAGGTCAACAAATATATCATCTATCTCATAAACGAAATGTTTTATCAATTAAATTAGAATTTTAGATTTCTACTAAATTCAAAAGATCTAGAGATAATAAGTAAATCAAGTTTTTTTAATACCCACCCTTAAAATTTAGTTTATTACTCAAATAATGCATCATAACTTTACAAAAGTTCTTATTTGAGTGATTTAGTAAAGTAATTTATCATTTGATCTTGAGACATCACATACTCAACTCTATCTATCTCCTTTTTAATACATTTTCTCATATAGTGATAATAGATTGCTTTTTTAATGCCAATATGTATCTCGATGGGTTTTACTTATGAATAATGTCATTCTTTAAATAACTTTCTTAATCAAGTTGTATGACAAATGCATAAAATTAAAAGTTAAAGTGTTTAATGATGGGATGCTTCTTAATTTGATATTCATATGTGAATATAATTAAGCTTTGTTTACTTCTCATACTGCACTTCTATAGAACTCGAGAATAAAATTTATAGCTTCTTTTCCACTTCATGTTTCTTGGAGAGATTTTCTGTTCACCCTTCTTTAAGGAGAGTGATTTAGTAAGTAGATAATACAAATAAATATTTTCTCATATAATTGATTTAGTTTGCTGATGCATCTTAGGTCTCTCTCTCTCTCTCTCTCTCTCTCTCTCTCTCTCTCTCTTTATATATATATATATATATATATATGAACTGCTAGATAGCTCAGCTTATTGCTGGCCAACAACCTCATTGTAATGGCTTCTCAAACTTATTTTATGATGTTTAACTATAAAATTTGTTTTAAATATATCAATTAATTAATTATTAGAGATTAGCATAAATCATTATTAAATTATCTATTTAAATTATACATTAAATTATTATAAATTAAATAAAATTTCAGTTATAATCACACAATTTAAAGGTTGGCACTATTATAAATTTGAGTTATAATTATAAATTATTTAAAAATATAGCTAAATATGTAAAAGATCTATAGTCCCTCAATTAGAGGAGTTTCTTTAAAATCATAATTTTGAGTCTTTATGATTTATTATATATTATTTAAAATAGCATATAGTTCAGTAGTGAATTTTAGTATTATTTTTTATTACTTTATCAAAAAGCAACTTGTTAAATACATTTTTTTATCTTATTTTCACAATTTTTAAAGTAGTTAACATATTTTTAAATAATATATTAATATAATAGTGACTATATTACATTAGATTCACAAAAATTAAATAACTGATACACACACAAAAACAAAGCCATAGATTTATATCCATTTATGAATAGATGTTACACCAATCTTAATGCATTTATGCATTTGAAGATGAGGATCCAAATATAGCTTTTATGGCTATGTCTCCCTCACACTAAATAAAGTTTTTTTTAATAGCATTTTCATTTCTTTCAAGTAGTAATCTCCTTGCACAAATCATGAAGCTAAGACCAACAAAAATTTGACTATTTGATATCGAACTAAATATAAAGTCTCACATGCTTTCAAGATGTTTTATATTTACAGACAACAAAATGAAACCTTCATATTGATTTAGTCTCACTTATTCAAGTCAAGGATGCCAATTTTGTTCACCCAAATGTGGTATATGGCCTAGATTTGAACCAAGCTAACTTGAGTATAAATTTAGGAACTCATCGAGTTGCCAACTCATTGACTCATCAATTTGACAACTCACCACAACTAGTTAACTTAATCATTAGAACTTAAATCTTATGCCCACTCATAAATATACTAAACCATTCTCATTCTCTTTCTATATCTCTCTATCGATCTTTTCTCTACTAAATCTTATGACTAAGAGGGTGTCATCTACAGTAAATTTGAATTCAACAAATTAAGCACAAATTGACAAAGTTACTTGTGCTCATATTTCAAGGAAACTTAAGAAGACTCATCTCTTTCATTTCATTTTCTAAAAATTAAAAACTATGGTCTTAGCTTTATGATTCAATAACTCATTCTTGAAGGTTACTTCTTCTTAAACTCTCATGATCAATTCATATATATGGTCCCATAAGATAAATGGTAATAATATCACAATATCTTGCTTCATGAAAATATATCTTCAAAATATTTCATAATTTACTAATTTCAGTCCACAATACAGACTTGAACACATGAGCTTTGAGTAAATACTTTCCACAGTGAACTAAAACATAGGAAGATAATTGATCAAACAAAGCTTTCTCATAATTCTCCTTTAAGAAAAGCTGAGAACATAGTCAGTGCTCTTTCAGGCTGATAGCTTGGCACCAAATGTCCCACTCCCCTCAGCTAATGTAAGTCCCTTATGACCAATCACATATCCTCCCACCTATCATAATACAAAGTAAATATTTCATTAATATAATTATTTCACAAAATAAATCATAATCTAATATTATAGAATAAAAAATTCATATATTTTACGATCATTAGTATACCATGCCTTCCTTTGGAATTTGGAAGCTTTAGCATTCGATCGAATAATTGAAGTCAGACAAGCAATCTTGATCCCCACTGAGAGAGAGAGAGAGAGAGAGAGAGAGAGAGTCAAGTTGATATAATGGAAAAAGAGAAATAAAATATTTAAAACGATGTTAATGAGTTAGGAAAAACCTGTAAAACCACACTCTCAGACCGCTGCCAATTAGTTCCTGAATAGTTGGCAGCACTGTGGCAGGCGAATCATTCCACCTTTCAATCATCATGTAAAAAACAATTATGACATTAAAATGATATTAAATAAATTTATAAATTTAATTTGAATAAAATTTACTTTTACAAAATTACAGCGGTCCAAGGATATGATAAAAAAGAACTTACATGGAGTGCTTTACACCTCAGGAAGATTCAGATAGGTTTTAACATAGTCAGTAGCACAAGGATCTGGTTGAACTGACTAATATAATGGAAATTAATTTTTTTTTTTTAATTTAATTTGTATTTTAACATTATGAAATCAAAATTTGAAGAATTTATAAGAGAAGTTAAGAACTTACAGCTTTATATTTGAAGAAGATCCACTACTGAGATAGGAGCATAAATATCATATCTATCAATATTTCCAACCTCATTTTCAGCTGCTTAGCCTCATCACAACTGCGATGTAATGTCGATGAGGAAAAATTGCGGTTTGATTGAATGTTGTTATAGGTTTCATCGACTATCAAGGCATGAGTCCACAAGTAATTATAATTCGCAATTTGCATCTTGGTCGACATAAGCATTCCCCATCTATGAAATCAACCTTTGTTAGTAGCATTTTGATTGGGGTAACTCTTTGTTCATGAACCTCATGTTTGATTCATTCTTTAAGAGATGATATTTAGTTATTTGAGATCATTTACTTAAGAGCTGAACAAAAATTATCTTATTCAATCGTGTTATTTCGATTTTTCTTTATTTATTTATTTTCAATAGTTTAAAATATACGCCGTCTTCTACGGCTCAAATTTGAATGATTCAAACAAGTTTGAAGACAAGCAAATTTTGAATAAATGAAAATTTGAACAAATGAAAATTCGAGTCGCTTACATAAATCGAGCTGAGTTCATGGTTAGTTCATAAGCATAAACAACTGAATAAGATCATATTCATATTTAGTTCATTTAAACTTCAAGTTTTCAAAAAATATTCAAGCTTATTTTTCTTTTATTAATTTGAATAAATATGAACAAACATTAATCGAGCTGAGCTCTAGTAGTTTGACGAGTGCACTTATTCATTCATATATATACATACTTTGGCTGGAATTAAATCTTGTTTTGAATTCATTAAATACAAATTGTTTCAAGTCTTGTGCTTACATCTTCATTCATCAAAGAGACTTGAGTAAGATTGTTTCAAGTTGCTTCAATCAATATAATTTTTGATTTTTGATATATTGGTGTGATTGAATTGAATTGCTATTAACATTGCGGGTTTTCTAAAGTTCGTTTCAATCATTTTTTTAAGTGATTTGAATATTTTTTTTTCTTGTCACTAAATTGTGTTTTGATTTGTGATATCACATCTTTAAGACTTTACAAATATTATTTTTTATAGTTTACATATTCATGATATTTGTAGTTTACAAATTTTTAAAATTTATTTTTATACACATTGTGTTAAAGTTGTTTTAAATTCATATTTTCAAATCATTATTTCACCTTGTGAAATTGTTTTCAAAAAAATCATTTATTTCAAGTACTTCATATAAAGATCATATCATTGATATTTTAAAATTAAAAGAAATCTACACATATTGGCTCTTTCTTATTTGTCTTAATATTATTTTATTTGGACTTATGAGCACAATTATTTAAAATTAGATAGATAAATTTTATTCTTGTATTTTCATTTTTCTTGTACTAATTTATTTGAGGTTTGTACTTTTTAGGTGTATGAAAGTATGTTGTTGAGTACACTTTTATTAAAAAGTAGTTGTACTTGCTGGTATAATGTACTTATTGGAGTTGAACTTTTATAGGAAAGTATGAGAGATTTGTTAATCTCATTTGATTAGTGAATTCTTAGTTAGATGACTATGCATAATGAAAGTGATTTATGAGTTTTAGCCAAATCATGTAAACAATTTATGTGCATCCAATTTTTTTTACTACTTTTGATTTGGTTATTTCTTTGCTCTTTTTTTAAACAATCTTATATATTTTATAACAAACATTTTTTTACAAAGTTTTAAAATTAAATTTTAATTTAAAATTCATCTAAAATACTCAATTCATCCTCTCTTTAGGTGTCATAGTCTCTTAATAATATAAAATTAGCAAGATTATTATTAAATTAGCCCTTCAATATTAGTAAATTATTATTAAAGTGTAATTTGGATTAAATAATTTAAAACATTTGGGAATCATTTACAACAAATATATCATTTTATATCTTATTCCACGATTTATATATTTGGATGAATAAAAATTTTGATAAATTGCAGCAAAAACAAGCTATTAATGACAGGCAACTATATGGCATAGTAGTTGCATGAGCATTAATATTATTTTCCTTAATTTAATTTTATAAGAAGAGTTGTTATACATTATCTTATTTTTATTTGACATAAAATAAAATTATTATTATTTTAAATATGGTGGTTGTATACTATACTATCAAGATTTAGAGGATAATTTTCTATAGTATATCAAAATTTAGTAGAAGAAATTTTAATTATAATCACAATTCTTAAGTTGGGCACTATTATAAATTTTATAAGTATTGATATGACACTTAAAATACTACTATTAAGCATCTTGATGCTTAAAAATGATCAGTTGAAATGGTGAGATCAATACTTAAAATATTGAAAACTACGGGATGTATTAAATCCTAAATAACTCTCAAAACAGTGTTTATAGTCAAATTGGTCTCGGCAGTCATCTACGAGCCCAAGATCTCATAATTATGACTTCATTTGAGTTTTCAAATACTTAAAATACATCAAATGATCAAAGGAATCGTTTTGAGCGTCCCATAGAGAGGTGGTTGATTTTGCATGTATTTATAGATACACCACTCCTCAATCTATAAATAGCTCATCATTCTTCATATGAGGGGAGGTCAAGCAAGAGAGGAGAGAGCTCTAAAGCTTCAAAATCCTCCAAACAATGTGCCACTTCACGGTCATCAACACCGCACCGGTGTTACCTGATTATTGTCAATCTCGTGGGTCACCATCTGGCGACCTTCATTGTGTTTATTTGTTCACCATCATCTACCACTTGCTGTTATAACGCGACTATAACTATTGTTGTTGATTTTGGGATTCCATTATCGGCCCTTCTCATACAATTATGTAATCCGTTATCGGAAAACTTGTACTCAAAATAAATATATAGTGGAAGCTTTTCTGGGCTTTGTGATTTTTCCCTCTTTTGAGGTTTTCCGTTAAAATTTCGGGTTTTCTTGTTCACACTTTAAATACACGTGTGTGTCTTTGGATTTCACAAAATAAGGCGTAAACTTTCTACCTGATTTTAGCAACACAGGTTTGGTAGTCGTGAGCGATTCTCATTATTTCATCTTGTATGAGTTTCCCCAATAAGATCAAAACCACCATCGAGGTGGAGTATTTCAAGCTTTTAAAGAGCGCAAGCGAAAAATGAAGATTCGTGTTAGTTCTTTCGATTTTGTCGGCAAAACTCTTAATCTCAAAAGATTATCTAAATCAATATTCTAGATATCTAATTAATTATCGGTTAAGAAAGTCGTGTATGAAAAACCAAGGTTAAGGAGCATCTTTGGCTACAACTAGCGGATGTTTTGATTTGACCTCTTCCATAAGTTACATCAGTAATACTTTGAAACAACCTCGATGGGTCAAAATCCCATTCAATTCGATCTTTTCCATACAAGTTGCGTCGCCGAGCAAAGACTCGACAAACAATCTGGATAGATCAAAATCTCGGGATTCCATTCAACCTCTTCCATATAGGTTAACATCATCAGTAATAGTTTGACAAACACACCGGATGGGTCAAAATTCTCGGCGGATTCAATTATCTCTTCCCATATTGCGTCGAGCAAGACTCGACAAACAACCCGATAGATCAAAACTTGCTACCATGCATGCGTTAGCGTCATCAAGCAAAGACTCGATGAACAACAGGATAGGTTAAAGGTCCTTGGTGGACTTAACCTTTTTTCAGCGTCGCCATAACACTCGACAAACAACCTGGATAGGTCAAAATCAAGCGGATTCAATTGATCTCTTCCATTAACATCATCTGATACACCACGACAAACAACTTTAGATAGGTTAAAATTCTTGGATTCAATTGACCTCTTCCATACAGGTTGCCGGATAACCGACAAACAACCTTGAAATCCTCGGCAGATTCAATTCAATCTTCCATAGTTGCGTCATCGGGTAACACCACGACAAACAACCTCGCGTAGGTCAAAATCCTCGGCGGTTGATTCAACCTCTTCGTTGCGTCATGGGTAACACTCTCACAACAAATAGGTCAAAATCACCAGTATTCAACCTCTTCCACATAGTTAACATCATCGATTCATACTTTGACAAACAACCTATGTCAAAATCTTGGATTGATTCAATTCTCTTCCATACAAGTTCGTCGCCGGGTAACACCGACTCTGATGGGTCAAAATCCTCGCGGATTCAATTCAACCTCTTTCCATGGTTAGCGTCGTGAGCAAAACTCCCTCGGATAGGTCAAAATTTCTCGGATTCCATTCCTCTTCCATACAAGTTAATGTCGCGGGTATCACTTCGACCAACCGATAGGTCACCGGCGATTGATTCAACATCTTCCATACGTTAACGTCATTGAGTCATACTCTTACAAACAACCTCGGATAGGTCAAAGAAAAATCTGCCGATCATCGCTGGCAATCTCCGCTGGTCACCACCATCGTCGTCGGTCATCGCTACGCGATGCCCGTCGACTACCGCCGATTCTTTCGTACCACCCGTCGGGCCAACCGTTCGGTCATGCGACCATCACCCGGCAATCTCTGCGGTCACCACCATCGTTCGGTCATCCCATCATTCTGCGCGGTCATACCATCGACTATAAAGCTAGTTGCATTGCCGACCACCCGTCGCAACCCTTTGTCACTTCGACCATCGCAATCAGTGTTATTAGACTTATATTGAGTCGTTTAATTTGATTGAATATATGCTTTAACTTGAAATCCATACTTGAATTATAAATTTTAAAAGGATAAATCAATATAAATTAATTAATATCATAAAAAAGCATAAAATCTAATGATTAGTTCAATATAAAATGAAACAAATAGTGACAACAATTTAATAGAAAAGTTCTCTCCTCTTCTTCTCCATCCCAAATTGAAAAAAAAAAAATTAACAAAAATCGAAAGTCAAGAAAACACAATCGTTAACGGCATCTCAGTTTTTAGTTGGAAGGAGACACGTGGAAGGAATGGATGGCGTTGACCGTCACAAAAACAAAAAAAAAACATATGTGGGATAATTTTGGCCATTGGCTCCGAACCTTCCCCACAACTGCTTCTCCTCCATTAACGATCTCTCTCTCTTATAAGATCTACAATGTTGACCTCCACATATGTGTCATCAAGCCAAGCAAGTCAAATTCGATGGACTTTGGAGGTAACGATTATTGCAAATTGACTCAAAATATCACGTGATGAAAATGGTGAAAAATGATGAAACGGACTTCACCGTCGAGTTCAAAACATCATATATATAAATATTGCAAAATCTAACGATCAATCGATTAAGCGCTCGAGCTATAAATGTGTCAACGCACATGTCGAAGTCGGGAAGCCACGACGATGAAAAAACAACCATCGTTCATGAAATTGATCAAATCGTTAGCTTCAAAACATCAAAATCTATCAAATGAGGACGCGCTTAATTTAGCGAGTGCGTGCAAATGTCGAGTGGTTTGAAGTGGCGGTCTCGCAAATCGATGAAACACGGGGCGTCAAATGACTCAAATGACACCTCGTCGATGAGCGAACGCTTTGGTCAATCGTTGAAATGAATGAATTGTCAGCCATTGCGGTAATCGGCGTCGCTTGTCGCACCGCATCGGCGATGGCGAGGATCAAAGCTTTCATTGAGTGATCAAGTCATTCTCTTTGAAGCGAAATCTATCAAGTGAGACTATTTGCACCAATTGGATGATAGTCTCGGCTGATCAGCGGCCACGGTATTTTATTTTGAGCTCAACTTTACCTGCGAAAACGGCGATCATAAAAGCTTGCGTCATTCGTTGATCGGTCGTTAAATTGTTATATATATTTATGTATTTATGGCATGAAATTCACATTAATATATTTAAAATTATTTAAAAAATGATTAAATTATCATATATGCTCAACCTCCCTCTATTTTTAGTTTTCTGAAAAAATTGCCAAAAAAATAAATTAAAAAAAAAAAACTGAAAACTATTACCCTCTCATTTTCCTCCTCACTCTCTCCCTCCTCATTCTCTGCCTCTCTCTCTCTCTCTCTCTCTCTCTCTCTCTCTCTCTCCAGCATCCCTCTCACGTCGGAAACGAAACAAGAAAAAATAGGTAAATTCTCCCCCACTACATTTTCCTCCGTTCCGGCCCGTCTTCCGCCGCCGGCAACGTCCCGCGGCCGCGACCCACCATCACTCCAATCCGCTTTGTTCCGGCCCGAAACCGCAGCCCGCACCACGCCGTCGCCCGCTGTGGACCAGCGATCCCACTGCACTGCACCCGGGGACCCTGCCGCCGACCCGCTCGGCCTTGCAGCCGACCCGTCGACGGCGCAGACTCGCCGACTCCGCCGCCCCTTCGCCTCCCGCTCCGCGCCAGCGGACCAGCCCGTGCTGCTGATCCCACCGCTGCGCCAGTCCGCCGACGTTGCTGCCGGTCCGCCGTTTCAGCCGCAGCCTCTCTCCCGCTGCCAAGACCGCCGGCCAGCCCTTCAAACCATCCATTAGCCTCCTTCCCTCCGCCACAGCCAGCAAACCTCCTTCCCATCCTGCAGCCCTTCCAAATCCGTAACCCATCTTCATTTCTTTCCTTTGATCCCTTCCACATTTATTTTTCAATCTTTGCTACTTTCTCTCTCATATATATATATATATATTCTAATATTAATATAATCCTCTTTTCTTAGAAGGATATATAAAATTATAAATGGGTAGGGTGTTGCAGATAAGAAGAATAGAATAGATAGTTCTTTTGAAGAGGATAATGGCCATCAAGAGGCTACGAAAGTCATCTGATATTGATATCGCCCTCATCATGTTCTCCATCGGCCATTCGGCTTCTCCGGCCAGTAAATCAAAGCGTAATTAATTAACAAAATGATTCATTTTCAATCGCTTCTTCTTTTGATATTATTATAATTTTTTTTCTTTTTTTTCTTTATATAATTTATGTTCATCGATCCATAATTTTCATGCAATTCTTTTATATTTTAATTGATCTGTTAATTTATTCAATTTTATTTTTTGTTCATATCGATGTTATGGGAAGGCGTGATAATTTATATTTATTAAAAATATTAATTTAATTAACCATGAAAGAAAATTATAATTTTGCATAAATATATATTATTTTTTCTAGCTTACATGAAATATTAAATTTAATTGCATTTTAATGGTTTTTTTTTTCTACAGGATTGAAGATGTTATTGGCAGATACGTTAATCTCCCGGAGCATGATAGAGCAGGGTATGAAATTTAATTTAATTTTTTATTTATTAAAAGATATATTTTGACATTTATGCTATTCTAATCATAATTAATATTCATTTTTTTTTCTAACTTCCTGAATTTTGAAGCAGAGTTAACATGCACAAAGAGGTAAGTTGGCATCAATTTTCAGTTTCTTCTTAAAATTTTAATTAATTTAACAAAATTGAAATATATTGTATATTATTATTAATTAATATTTTTGGATTTGATGATTCTTATGAAACTCAATGTGAGAGTGGCGAGTATCCAATTATCCAAGTAAGATTATACGCTAAATTTAATTGAAGGAATTTTTTTTTAAAAAAATATGCTATTGGATAAATATTGTATTATTCAAATTTTAATTTTAGATTAATTATATTTAAAAATGTTTTATATAACATTTAATTATTTAATTTCAGATAAATTTAATTAATATCTCAATATTCTTATATTTTATCATTCTTATATATTTCCTTTATTTTACTTCTTATATATGGCCTAATTCAGTGCTGGGATGGCGAACACAAAAGCTGAGGTATTTTGATCTTAACTCTGAACTTGAAAGAAAAAAATAAAATAGAATAGTAAAATTTACATCCATATCATTAAATTCTTATATTTTTATATTTACTTATATAACACTCTAATATAAGGGTATTATTAAAGTAATTATAAGAATTTAGATATTAGATAAAAAGTTATTGATAAGTATGTAAATCCTTATAAAATATTGTTTTAATAATTTTTAACTTCAATCTTTTGTATTTTAGAAACTACGCAGAGATTAGTATGTGTAAATAACAACTACAAATCTGGCAGAATTAATCTAGAGATATATGTGATAATAAATTAAAAGAATTATTGGTTTTTTATTTAAAAATAAGAGTTATTTGGATTAAGATTTTAATTAGATTTGAAAAATGATTAATAAAAAAATGCTAATAATGAATATCTAATTTCCAATAAATGTAATGTCATATATGCATTATTTAATTTGATTTTCCATTTTTCTTATATTATGATTTAATTTCAGTCTTTGAATTATCAAAATTCAATTTTTTTTAATACTGTGAATTTAAAATCAATGG